>PVIA01003326.1:0-172660 GCA_004024845.1 Tonatia bakeri
AGTATGCCGCACTCCAAATATCCAGGGCCCTGTCTCTCCTCGTTTTGTTCATCAAATGCGTTTCACAATTTCAGACTCCTCATTGTTGCCAGGTCTCCTTTAAATCCTCTAATTTGCTGCCACTGACCATTTATAATTCAGTCTTCATGTCATCTAATTAAAATCCAGAAATATACAGTACTTGTAGTTGATAAGCTCAGCCAAGATAGAATTCTCTAAATCAGTGGGTTTTAATCATTTTTGAGCTCACAGATGCTTTTGAGAATGTAATATAAGTACCAACTAACTCTCCCAAGAAAGTACATGTGCATACACACATTTATATATACACATATATGTTACATATATGCATGTATGTAATTTATCAAGTTATATATATTATTATCACAGTATATTATTAACAAGCACAGGGGCCCTCAAGTGGATTCTGCAGGTTTTCCAGTCATCAGATTGAGAAACCTTTCCTAAGTAGCCTCCCTGTTTGGTTTTATGTACTCTGGGCACTACTGTTTGGGAGGTACAAATTTCCCTCTATATCATTTTCTGAAGTAGACTTTTATTAAAGTTTTATTTAACTGGCAGGATTTTTTAACAAAAAAACTTTAGAAGAATATCCAGAATAATGAATGTTATAGATTGTGGTTCTATTATCAGTTTCTAGAACCCTAACATCAAAGAAGCTATCATATAAAAACTGTGGAGGCATTAGGGAGAATGTTTATACTATTAAGACCAGGAACGTTTTTCATCTGTTGCACTAAATGTAATGAATTCCTTTGTTCTTTCTCAGTTTGGAGAAGCTCCCTGCCATGTCTCTGTATAAACAGGAAGACAAGATAACCTCGGAATAAATCTTTGTTCTTTAGAGACATTTGAGAAGCTCTGAGTTTACACAAATTTAAATAAAATGAGCACTTTGTGCAAAAGAAAAAAAATCCTCAACATAGTATGACTGCACTATGCCTTGTTATCAAATTTCAGGAATCAGGAGGAAATGGACCTATTTAAATAAGAAAACAAGAACTCTTCCTGGTGGGGAGAGTGAGCGAGGAGGCAAATCAAACTGCATCTCAGTCTTCTTAAGGCTCACAGTTCTCAAAATCCATCATATAGTTTTGGGTATCCTTGATCAAGGGTTTAATTTACCATCATAAATGACATTAATTAACTGACCATGAGGAAAGAATGAGAATTGTGATGTAGGCTCAACAGAGGACATAAATTTCTTCACACAGATCTTGTGATTTGGGCAAAAGGATGTGTAGACCTTGAAGCTCAGATTGGTGAATTAAAGTGACCCAAGGAGGGTGGTCTGTTACCTATTGTTGGTTCCACTTCTCTGAGTGAACCTGACAGACACAGAATTGGCACTGAGAGTGACTCCAGAGAAACAGACTCTTAAGGGTGAATTAGTTTCTGAATTGGCTCTCAGAGTTATGGAATGAGATCTCTGAGCTGATTATATATAAAAGTATTAATGGCTCTGTTACAACAGTAAAGGTAGCACTGAGAGTCTATGACATACCCTGGAAAAAAGTTACTCAAATTACCATGCTAAGATGCTTGTAATCAAGTGTCTACCAAAGGCAAAGCTCTGGGTGATTATGAACTTGCTCCCATAGAATAAGTTAGTGAGCACAAACAGAATAATGCAAATGGTTGGTTGGTTGCTTGCTTCTAACTGAACTGCAGAGTTTGCAGACAGAAAATGAGTTCAGAGCTTTAAACTCCTAGTTGAAGGTCTTGAATAAGGAGCATGAAAGCCTCAATGACTTCCACGGAAAAAAGTCTTCCTCCTATAGTCACAGGGCTATTATTTCTGAAAGCCAAAATAATCAAGTTGAACCCCTAACTTGCAGGGTGTCTTTTGTTAAAGTTAGGGCATTGATTAAGAAGGAATGAGATTCTAACAATTGAAATATGGCTAGAGGAGAGATTCCAATGAAGATGGGAAGCCTGAAATAGGCTGAGAGAGAACTGCTCAGCTGTGAACACATGTTACATTTCATGAAAAAAGGGAATATGACTAACAAAAGCCCAGATGGGAAAGTTCAGACCCTTCAGACTATTTAAGCAACTTCCAATATTCTATATGGATTTCAGAAATTCTGTGGACCAGTGAGTCACTTGAATCTCCCTTTCCCCGCATTTGGAACTGGAATGTCTATCGTGGTTGCTGTGTACCTGTCACAGCATTGTATGACAGGCATGTGGGGAGCACATAAATCATCTGTTCATTTAACAGATCAAAATGAACTGTGCTCAAAGAGCTATACTTAATAAACTACATCTGAGGAACCTCATCCACAGCTGAGCCTGATTTAAAGGGCAAGATTTTGGCCTCTGGGCCAATACTATAATGGGATGAGACTTTGAGCAGCTTGGGAGGGAGACAGTGTGTTTTGCATGTAGGAGGTACTCGAACAATAGGAGGCAGAAAGCAGACTATGGAAGCCAGCATCTGCAAAGGCCCCCAATAATCTCTACTTCTGGATATTCAGTCTTTTGTATAATTCCCTCTCTTTGTGTGTGGGTTCGAGTTAGTGACACTTCTAATAAATACAATGTATGTGATAATACGTCACTTCTGAGATTAGGTTGTAAACATCCCAGGTGCATCCTCACTCACGCCCTCTTAAATCACTTGCTCTGGGTGAAGCCAGCTGCCACGTTGCAAGTTTTCTTACAAGAAGGTCCACATAGAAAGGCTAACAACCAGGGTTGAATTGACACCCTCGGTTCAATAGCCCACAAGGAACTGAGGTTTGCCAAAAATCTTGTGCATAACTTTAGGAGCAGATTCTGCTCTAGTCAAGCCTTCCAATGAGAATGCAGACCCAACTCACAGTAAGAAAACAGCATAATGAGAGACTTTAAACCAGAATTATCCATTTAAGCTGCACCTGAACTCATGATACAGAGGAATTGTAGGATAATGTTTGGAGTTTTAACCTGTTAAATTTTGAAGTAATTCTTAGCACAATATGTAACTAATATAGTACTTCTAAAATAAATAGACAGAATTATATAAATGTAGATGTGGTTCTGACATCTGCTAAGTTTTCTACAAAGCAACTGAAAAGTTAACCTAGCCGCTTTTCTGCCCTTTCCTTTTCTGGGGAAGAATATCTTTTCTGCTCTGATTTCCATTATAAATGTTTCATTTTTACTGATTCTCTCTTATGGGTTTCATTTCCACTGTTTCTCTTTTGTAAATATTCTTTTATTTCTTTATATCATCAGTATTAGAATTCCACTTGTTTCAATGCCCTTACTATTAAGTTTTTAACCTTTGTATGTTCAATGCTGCAAGTACATCTCAAGTACTGGAGCTTTATCAGTTGATTTTCAATAAAGAGTCTATTTCTAACATGTTCTACAAAGGCCAACGATCTACTGTACTTGTTAACCTTGGCAATGACTGTCACCTGTTTGCTTGCCTGTTCAGGTCCTTCCACAACTACTCTGTATGCCTTTAATTTGTATTTTTTACTCAACTGTGTCATTTCTACATGCTAGAGCAAATGTGAGTTTTTATTCTTACTTTCATTACAAGGAGTAGGAAAAAATTAATAATATGTCTGAAGCCTTACATAGTTATGCAATAGCTTTTTACTTAAAATTTATTTTGGGGTGAATATATCTCCAGATTATAGTCCTGGTTTATGCTTGTCATCCCAGCATAAGCATTAGCACATCTTTCACTCCAGATATGAATACTAACTTTTAACAACTGCATTTATAACACAAACTGTCCAATCCAGACAGGCAATTTTGAGTTGTGATAAGGAGTGCCAGTTCTGAAAACTGTAATTAAAATACTAATACCAACTTTTCTCAGATTTTTTTTGCTGTTAGACAAATTATTAAACAGTTCATTATTTCAAAATTAGAAAAAAAGTAAAAGGAACTCATAAGTTTGTTATGAGTATTCAATAAATTAATATATGTAAAATCCTGAGAAAAGTACAGGTATATTGCTAGTTTGATTCCACACCACCACAATAAAGTGAGTATCATAATAAAGTATATTGTAGTCATTTTGCTGGTGGGGCATCTTGCCTTACATTCCTAAGAAATGCAACATCTGTGAAGTATAATAAAGTGAAGCATAATAAAATGAGGTATGCCTGTAACTGTCCTGAAGTATTGGGTTGGCCAAACTGTACATTTGTTTATTTTCTATAAGATGGCTCTAGTAGCATTTAGCTGTCTTCAACTTCATTTCAAACAATTTTGTTAGATTGTATTGTAATAGTTGTCATACCAGTGTGCATTTTTTTAAAGAAAACTTATCAAAGTTGGTGAATTTTTGTGTAGCCATTTTAATACTGAAGACAGAAGAACATAAGCAACATTCTCAGCATATTATGCTTTATTATTTCAAGAAAGGTAAAAATGCAACTGATACACAAAGAAAAGATTTGTGTAGTGTATGGAGAAGGTTCTGTGACTGATCAAATGTGTGAAAAGTGGTTTGTGAAGTTTTGGCTGGAGATTTCTTGTTGGACAATGCTCCACAGTCAGCTAGACCAGTTAAAGTTGATAGCGATCAAATTGGGGCATTAATTGAGAACAATCAATGTTACACCATATAGGAAATAGCTGATATACTCAAAATATCCAAATCAATAAAGTTATTGGTGCAATGAAAAATGTGTGTTTTATTTTCACAGACAAAATCATACCAGACTTTTTGGCCAATCCAATAATAGCTACTCAATAAATGAGTATTGTCATGGTTACTTTTCTGTGTTAATTTGGGCCATAGAGTAGTCAGATATTTTATTTGGTCAAACATGAATCTGGATATTTCTGTAAGGCTATACTTGGATATTAACATTGACATTGGTTGACTGAGTAAAGCAGATTGTCTTCTTTAATGTAGGTGGGCCTCATCCAGTCAACTGAAGGCCTGAACAGAATAAAAAGGCTCATCCTCCCTGAGGAAGAATGAATTTCTTCTGGCTGACTACCTTCAAACTGGGACATTAGCTTTTTTGTTACTCTAGATTTAAACTGAAAGATCGGTGCATCCTGAACCTTGAGACTGCAGGTCTTCAGCGTGAAACTACACCATCAGCTCTCCAACTGGAGACTCCAGCTTGCCAACTCACCATGAGATCTTTGGATTTGTCAGCTCCCATAACTGTGTGAGCCAGTTCCTTGTCACACACACACACACACACAAACACACAAACATTCTATTGGTTCTGCTTCTCTGCCAAACCCTAACTAGTGCAAGTATTAAGCAGGCTGTGAGAAAACTGCTTAATAGCTGTGTATGCTATAGAAAGAAGAGGATACCTTCGCCAACTTTTATACCAGTAGCTTTTTTTAAAAAGAGGGATTCGACACTGACCACAAGTAAATTGATTTATAAAATATTCTGTAGGGACTATGATTAAATTGGAATAAAATGAAAAAAGAAAATTAGAATACAATTAATCAGAGAATGGGACCTTGGACCTCTGATATCATGATGAAGATGATGATGATGATGGCTATGGTTATGGAAACCAAAACAACTATTACAGCATCCCCTAAAAACAAAGCTAGCAAGATTTGAAACCACCAATGAGGCAGACAATATTTTTAAAAAGTCAAAGAAAAAATGTTTTCCTCTGTAGGGAACCTATTCACGTGGAATGGCAAATGTAGCCCAGCCGTATTGGAAAGCCTATAGGCGCATGTCAGCACACAGGAAGCCAAACCCACGGATTGGCTTTCCTGTGGGAAACCAGGCTGCATTATACCTAGGCTGCTTTGAGACTTGCTCTTTTCTAAAACTCCTTCACCTTGAATTGAAGCAGCAAATGCTTACTGCATATCTTTAAAGTAACTTCCTGAAGTCTATGCTAATTCTCCCAAGGACGGAGTGTAACCAGACCAATCACTTTTATCATTCCCTTGCATTTGCAACATTTTTTCCTTGTTAATCTGTAAGAAGTAATCAGTAACATCCTTTCCTTTGAAAATATGAGCATAATGAATGAAAACCTTCTTTGATGTATGCTATTAGAAAGCCAATAAAGGCTTCTCAAGGCAAGCAAGGGTCGAGGCGCTCTCCCCTTGAGAGAGTGACCATGCTGTCCCTTTTTCTCCACAGGACTCTGGTAGTCCACGTGAATTTGTTTTGTCTCATCCACAACACCTGGGACAGTGCTGGCCAGAGTCCACATCATTCCTCATCATTAAAATATAAATCATTCAAATAAAAATAAAAATGAAGCAGAATTTAACCTATTAAAATAGCGAAGTATTTTCTTTTCAAATAATAATAACTGGTTTTGAATAATATCTTGTGAAATGAGTAGTTTCTTAAGTTTAAAGCAATTATAACCTTAAAACTAATTTAACTTTATAAGAGTTTATCTAGGAACCCTGGCCAGGTATCTCAATTGGTTACAGCACCATCCTGATACATTGAGGTTGCAGATTCGATCCCCAGTCAGGATATATACAAGAAACAACCAAGGAATGTGTAAATAAGTAGAACAATAAATCTCTCTCTCTCTCTAAAAATCAAGAAATAAAAGAGTTTAGGAAACTAATCAGACATGCACATCCAAGGAACAAACAAAAAATTAGTCTTATTTAAATAGGTGAATAATTGAAAGAGCAATCATTATTCAAGTTCTATCATATAAATTTAAGAGAATATGCAAACATTAAAATTATGTTTATGAAAAATTTCTAATGGCATACCAAAATAATGTTAAATGACAAAAAATATAGGATATAGTATACTTGGAACCAAACTTTTAAAAATTCTAAAAGCTGGCAAATAAAACTTTATGTTAACTTTATTTCTGGATAAGAAGATCACATATTTTGAAAGTGATATTTTTAAAAATTTTAAATATATTTTTCCAATTTTTCACCAACAAGCAATAATGTTTTAATTACATGGGCAAGGGAAGAAACAATAAATATTATTAACAAAATAAGCCAACAAAAACTTGGTCTGCACATTCATTGTTATATGTTTTGTGACTCAGCAGTGTGCCTATTAATAGTTTACAATCTGATTGAGAAAATAAAATATTTACTGAACAAAGATGAACTTGGTTTGTTATGTTGATTTTAAAGCACAGCAGTACTTAAAGCAATCTTTTATGCTATCCAGATATATGAACTAGGAATCACCTGTTATTTTAAGTGCCAATTTTGCAGACAATATAAGACTTTCACCTTCAGGAGCAAAGTAGAAACTTATATCTCCAACACAAAAGCATCCATAATATGAACACTGGAAAAATATGACCGAGTTAATGTATTAAAGTCCTAAATCATTATAAGTGCATTATTTCTTAATCTCCACAATAATTATGCCATTTCACTACACTTTAATATTCTTGATTATTTTTCTTAAATATAAATATATAGAAGTAAAAATTCCAATAATCACAACTCACTATATTGTTCTAAGTGAAAGTCTCCATTAAAACTACCCATAAAGGATAACCACTGTTCATAGTTCACGTTTCTTTCTCGAAGTGCCTTTCTAGGCATCTATGCCTGTCTAAATCTTCCTCTCTCTCTGTTCTCTCTCTCTGATACTATGGAAACTATGAAATGACTTTTTCATTTTATGTGTATATACATACATATATATGTGTGTAAAGATATATGTATATATACCCACACACATAATGTCTATATTATATATATACACACACAATATTTATATATCTGAATCCATCCATCTAAAATTTTGTTAAGATAATGAATAGCATAGTCTTTTTAATCATAAAGACTGTATTTAAATTCATACTGGCTGTGTCACTTAGAATAAAACTATGTACATCTCTCAAAAGTCCAATTTCCTAATATATAAAATGGATATAATGTTGTCTGACTCATAAGATTCTAATAAAAATTCAGGGAGATAATACATGTAAAGCTTTTAGCACAATACTTCACAGATGAATATTAAATATGTTCAGTTGTTGGTATTGTTTATTATTAGTTTATGTTTTACAATAAAATAGCATTTTACATGCAGGAAACATTTTCTTCCATCCATTTCTATTGCAAAATTTTCTTATTACAAATCCCTTGTCCTCACCACTATGCAATGAAAAAAGATACCAATGCAAATATTGCATAAGAATTAATTCTTGTAAGTAAAATTACAGATCTAAGTTTTTTCATCTTAAATATTTTAAATAGTTTTGGCTAATTTATATGCTTTACTAAAATATGTGAGATTTATGTCAATGCATCTTTTTGTACATACTTATAACCAATAAATATTTTCTGCTTTAAAAAAAAAATTTGCCATAAAAGGAAGTGAATATTATTTTTCGCTTCTATTTTTCATGACTTTAAGCATTCCAACTGAACTTAATTCTCTACTAATTAATGTATGTATATTAGAGATTTGAATTTGACAGCTCTTAATAGACCTCCTAGTACTATTAAATAAACAAATGAGAAATTTAGAGGTTTATTTCTTCCCCATAACAAATAAGTAAATAGATAGTTTTATGCATTGGTTCTTATTTTAGGTGAAAAATAAAATAAAATAAAATAAAAGTATGTGTATCACCTATCTGAGGAGAATGAAGCTTTCCCCAAATGCCAAATGTTTCAGCTTAGTCTAATTGACAAGACCTTAGTCTACTTGACAAGATATGGATAACTGCAGGGAAGCCTGGGGAATACACCTCACTGGGTTCATCAACACCTGATCTCAGACATCCAGCCTTCAAAACTGTGAACCATAAATTTCTGCCGTCTGTAAGCTACCCAGTCTGTGACATTTTGTTTTAACAGCCTGAATGGACTAAAACAAAACTTGGTACCTAGAAGTGGGGGTGCTGCTGTAATAAGTCTTAAAAGTATGGAAGCAGCTTTGAAACTGGGCCATGAGCAGAGGCTGCATACTGGAAAAAACTTACGTTGCTGTGAACAGACCATTAAAAGTGATTTCTGTGAGGACTCAGAAAAAGAGACCTGCAGAGAGAGCTTCTGTTTTCTTAAAGAATACCTAAGTGGCTGAGAAAAGAATGAGAAATATGGACAGTAAGGCCCTTCTCATGAGGTCCAGATAGAAATGAGGAACATGTTATTGAAAACTTTAGGAAAGGCTGTAACTGAACACAGGTTTGGCTGCCTGCCGCTTCAAAAGCCTGTACTGAAGACACAAGTGCTGGTGAAAAGGAGAGTGGTTTATTTCAGGTGCCGGCAACCTGGAAGATGGGGACTCTTCCTCAAAGACCATCTTAAGATCTCAGTACAGACAGAGGTTTTTGTAAGGAGGGAGAGGGAAAGCAGAACAAAAAGATCAAGGGAAGGGTTCTCTACGTTGAAAAGTTCTCTATGTTCAGACGAGCACAGTCCATTCCAGTAAGACAAGTGATGGTCCAGCATGCAGTATCCTGATTTAGTCATGCTGGCTTCACATCATCCTGGCTTCGCATAATCCTGACTCCACAGCTGAAGGTCAGCAAATCTCCCAGAGCTGGGATGACTGAAGGTCTGAGTCTGTGTTTTTTGAAGTTAGTTCCTAGGATTCTTATACAAGCATGCTGCTTATACACAAGCTACATGTTAGTCAGAGTCAGCACTTGGAGACACAGAGTCAAGAGAATGGTGGAGTGGGTTACAATTCTCCACTATTACATGGCAATCTTTTTTATAAAGTGGCAAAGAGCTTGACTGAATTGTGTTCATGTCCTAGTGTTCTGTGGAAGGTAGAACGTGTGAGCAACATTAGATATTTGGCTAAAACTATTTCTAAGCAGTGTTAAAAGATTGACTTCTCTTGGACACCCATAGTAAAATGTGAGAAATGACTTAAACAAGTATTGTTAATCAAAAGGGAAGCAGAGATTTAAAATTTAGCAAATCATTATCTTTTCCATATTGTAAAGAATGAGAAACCGTGTTCTGAATAAAACACTAAAGGTGTGACCAAGTGATCTTTAGAAAACGAGATTGATAGGGTAAAATCTCAATTCTCGACAGCTTTCATCCTCCAATAAACTAGACGGTTGTGACTGACAGTCTTCATGTGGTCTCAGGATGGCCTTTTGCTGCTCAGCCCTGTGGGATTCCCTATGCTTGAGTTATGGGTTGAAACTGTGACTTGCTTCAAACCAATAGACCATGGTGAAGAGCATGGTATGTATGTGATTATATATATGTGATTACATGACATGATTGCATGGCATATTTTAAGGGTTTTTTTTTCCCCTGACTGATTTTAAGGTAACAACAGTCAAATGGAGGAGCCCCACAGGGCAAGGAATGCAGTTAGCCTCTAGGGACAAAGAACTAAGCTCCTCCATCATCTTAACACAGCCCCACCTCAGATGAGGCTGCAGACCCAGCCAAAACTTTGACTGCAGCTTTCTGAGACCCAAATTGAAACACTGAGGTTAACTGTCTGAACTCCTGAACCACAGAAACTGTGATAAAGTAAACGTTTGTATTTTTAAGCCATCAACTTAGTGGAAAGAGTGT
This sequence comes from Tonatia bakeri, assembly GCA_004024845.1. Classification (NCBI taxonomy): domain Eukaryota; kingdom Metazoa; phylum Chordata; class Mammalia; order Chiroptera; family Phyllostomidae; genus Tonatia; species Tonatia bakeri. The sequence continues at coordinate 10,474 of PVIA01003326.1, forward strand.
TATGCAGCAGTAGATAACTAACACATCAACTTTCTCACAAAGTAGCCTCAGGGAAGCATTACAAGGGAATAAAAGCAGAAGCTCCAAGATCTAAATATAGCCTCTGCAGTCAAATAACATCACTCTAATCCCATTCTATAGGTGAAAGCGAGGTAGAAGGTAACTTGATATTCAAGCAGTGGGGTAATAAACTAAGTCTTGATGGGAGGAGCAGAAAATCACACTGCAGAGGATCCGTGTAGCAATTGTTTCAAACATCTTTAAAAACAATCCACTAAAGTCTGCTCTGATCTTGCTAATTTACAGCCCTAACATATGCAAAGTAAACTCATTCCCTTCTCCCAAGGCCCCAAAATCTTCCTGATCACTGCTCAAAGTCCTTGAGGTGCAGATTAGGTTCCTCATGCAGGATTAGTTTTAATTTTTTTCTTTTTGTGGTTAAAAGAGTCTAGAAGGAAATGTCCTTTGTGAAGGTAACACAGTACTGTATACACAACCAAGACAACAAACAAGTGAGTAAGAGCCCACGCCTAAAGATAGAAAAATATTGCTATCCTCCACCTTGTCTTTACCTCTTCGTGTTTCTCTCCAAACTCTCAACCTAGTTTTACTTTATGTCTTGAACTTTTCCTCTCCGTATACGACAACCATCACTGAAATCACCAGCTACTCACTTGCTTGCCCTTTAGGCAATGAGTTATAATCTGTCTTTCTTAAAGGCGACAACAATGAAGTTGGCTGCAAAAAATGTACAGGAGCATGTTAGGGTGGGAAGGGAGCATATGCATATAATCATCACCTAGGAATAAGAGTTAAGGAAGTATTTGTAGATTATGGAATTTGGGGGTTGATTTTGTTATCATTGTTGTATTATCTTTTTCTTTAAGTGAAGCAGCTATAATTTCAGGCACTGGAATGAGCATATTTTTTAAACAATGACAAGCTCCTTTCACTAGAATACGCTACCTTTCCACTTTCTAGCTCCTGTTCTCACCTATAGATTCTTCTTGTGGGGTTGAGAAGAAAAGAAGACTACTGTTAAATCCGCCCAATTTTTGTTTTATAGTCTAGAGCAGGGCTTGGCAAACATTTTCTGTGAAGAGCCAGATAGTGAATATTTTAGGCTTCACAGGCCATGTGTCGTCTACTCCAACTACTTAACTCAGCCACGGTAGCCTGAACGTGGCCATAAACAAAGTGGAAGCACAGGGGTGTGGCTGCTTTATAAACAGTCAGCAGGGCTGGATTTGGCCAGCAGGCGACGGTTTGCTGGCTCTGGCCTCGGAGCAGCAGGGTCACCAGCAGTGTGTGAGCCACACCTCTAGTTTTCCATTTTCAGTAGCATCACTGAAAAAACTAAAAAGGAAGAGGTATAATTAAATTTCATGCTATTATTTCACTTAACCCACTAAATCTAAAATACTATCATTTCAGCCTGTAATCAATATATAAAATTGGTATTTACCAGTAATTTTCTTATAAAACTACAATATATTTTATAGTGATTTTCTTATAAAATTACTATATTTAACACACTGTAATATCTCTATAATAGATTTTTATAAACCTCTAGATATTTTATTTTTTTGCCTGTTTTGTAATAACTTCAAAATTTCATGTGTATCTTATCCTTCCAGCACATTTTAATTTGGACTCACTGCATTTCACATGTTTAATAGCCACATGTGCCCAGTGACAACCTCATTAAATATTACAGCCTTAGAGTGTCAGAAAGTGAAAACAACATGAAATACTACCCAAAAGCTATTTCACGCTCCCTTTTGCCAGTTCAATTTCTCTTATATTACATATGAATTAGAAAATTTAAGTAGATACTTTGGTATTCAATAACAAGAAAAATTCATATAGCATTGTTCCAACTTTACCCAAAAAGGGGCATACATAGAGGAAAATGTTGTAGTGGTCGAATAGTTATTCAATAGTTTTTGAAGTTTTATGATCACACAAAATAGTTTGGTCCCCTGTTAGTTGTACAGAACTCTCCTAGAGATTCTATTTTAATGAAACTGGACTTTGGCCTAGAAATTTATGTTTAATTAATACCCCATATGGTTTTTGAGAGCCCAAACATGTTTATATGAAGTTATCTAGTAAAGATAAAATTATGCATGTGTGTGTATATACATTGAATTATGTAATAACCTGAAAACTAAAACTGTTTATTATTTAAACAAGTGCATAAACAAAAACACACAAACATTCAGTTTCTTGGTATAGAAGTGGATTTTGGAAATTTTCATCATTCCTGCACTCAGCAAACAATCCTTAAAGCACAACCCTCTGCTTTATGTGTTTTATTTTCTCACTTGTCCTTTGTTGTTGGTTTTTTTCCCTTGATTTTCTCCTTAGCTCCTACCAGCTGAACTTCTTTCTTCATGTGACCTTTCTCTCACCACTCCAGGAATTTCCATTCCAGGAATTTACTATCAACTTCTAATAGATTTGCTTTCTCTCCTCTATCCTTACTCTTATTTCCATACTTGCTCCCTCCGTGTCACTGTGTTCCTCATATCGTTCCTCCCATGCATCTCCAACTGTGTCCACGACTTAAATCATCTCAGTAGCCAGCTTTCACTTTATTCATTTCAAAATTCTACTTCAATAAAACTGAAGTAGAGCGTGAGATTTCATCAGTTCACCATAGTCTGTTAAAAGTGAAATAGACCTCAAAATAGTCCCTGCCCCTAGAGATTCCTGCTCCACTGGAGAGAATTTTTCACTTACATGATACATTCTAGAATGTTTCCAGAAGATGGCTGACTTGATGTTTTCTACATCAGTCTTCAACAGTTACAGTAACTTGGTAAATATAAAACCAGTGACAAATTTGAAACTCTGTACATATTTTAATTGAAATACATACAGAGGACACCAGAGAAAGTAACACAGAAAAATAGAGACAGAGAACAAAGTCAGAGAGAGGCAAAGAGGGACAGACATAAACACAGACAGAGGAGAACAGAGACAAAGAAAGAATAAAGACAGAGAGAAACCAGAAGGAAGAAATCCAATGAAGCAGAGGAAAAATCCTGATAGGAAAACAAAAAATAACATGATTAACTATCTTTAGGTGACATCACTGAAAGATATTTCCATTTTTAATGTTTTATTTTTTCATGTTTCCTACACATAAGCATCCACTTCTTTTATAACTAAAGATACATTTTATGTCACAATAAGAAAAATCATACAGTTTTTCAGTAGCATTTAATACAAAGATGAAATAATGTTATGCATCTAATGTAAAAATATGGTATATATTTAGTCTTCACCCAAAAAATAGATAAACACCACTGCAGTGCTATTTACAGTAGCCAGGATATAAAAGCAGTTCTGGTGCCCATCAATAGATGATTGGATAAAAAAGATGTGGTGCATATATATGCAGTAGAATATTACTAGGCCTTAAAAAAGAATGAAATGTTACCATTTGCATGGATGGACCTAGAGGGTCAGTCAGAGAAAGAAAAATGACATATGATTTCACTTATTTGTGGAATCTAAAGAACAATACCAACAAACAAAAAGAGACTCATAAATGCAGAGAATAGACTGATGGCTGCCAAAAGAGAGGCTGGGCAAGTAGATGAAAAAGATAAAGGGACTGAGAAGCACACAGTGGTAGTTACAAAATAATCATGGGGCTATAAAGTACAGCATAGGAAAAATAGTCAGTAATATTGTAATAACTATATGTGGTACCAGGTGGACACTAGAAATATCAGGGGGGCACTTTGTAAAGTATCTAATTGTCTCACCGCTGTGTCATACACCTGAACTAATATCAAACAACACTGAATGTAAACAGTAATTTAAAATATTTTAAAAATTAAAAAATAGGTGAACCTAAAGGGTTTTATTATAAATATGGGTTTTAATATCAGAACTACTTTAAAAGAATAATAATTAAGCTTTTGCAAATACATCTGGACTCTCAAAATTCTAAATGTTCATTCTCTAAAAATGCTAGTTTTCTCATTGTTTTTCCAAAGTTATAAGAGCATCTAAAATATTGACAGCAAAGATCAAAATAAAATTTTAAATCTGTTGTCCTGAAAAAAATTTCTTATAATATTAAAAGGGCAATAAATTAGAAATTCTTTTAAAAACAAATTAATACAAGAAGTTTAATATTGATTTGTGTGAGATATCACACTCTAATTTTATATTCAACTCACCTTTTATATATAGGATATTCCCACTGGTCTTCTTGAATTTGAAGGCATTCCTCTCTCAGGGCTTATATCTCCACTTGTTAAAAACTAAATTAACTATATAAGCAGTTTAGTCACTTAATAAATATATTTTACCTTCTCCTTTATGCCCAGAATTGTTCCAAACCCTTGCTATAAAAACATAAGTTGAAAGGCCTCTGCCTTTAAGATCTTGGGAAATGAGATCTATAACTTTGTGTTATGCTCTAACAAAGGCAGGAATGAAGGATTGTACTCACTCCAATGCATCTAGATAAAATTTCATAAATAGTAGGTGCCCCAAAGCATATAATAGTATGTTTTAAATTAATAAAGTGAGTAGCATGTAGTGAATCTATATGGAATTTATGCAGAATTAATTTGCCTTGTTTTTCACAAACTATCAATATGTAGCAATGTTGGCATGTCCAAAATCCTTACATAAAACTTGGTAATGTATCTTGGGAGATTTTTTTAAATGGGTCAGTAATGCATTTGGGAAAATGATTTAGCAACAAACAGCGGGTAGTACCAATACAAGATTAGTTTATCCTTTAAGGATTTTGTTTGAATTCTTTCTTTTAGAGTTTTATTTATTCTGTAACTGGCTGGCTTTATTTTTATAAGTCCATTCTATTTGAATCTCCTTTAAATCTTATTCTTTTTCATCTTCACTTTTAACTTAATAATAATATTGTTACGGATATTTGAAAACAGTATAACTTGAAATAAAAAGAAAAGGTAAGAAAAAACAAGTAAAAAGTGATTTTGCAGCATATTAACCTAATGCTCTAAAACAAAAATAAATACAGTCTTCAAATGATAGTTATTTTAGCATGCACCAATATGTATAGGTGCACTTCACCTTCTTTTAAAAGCCCTTTAGTATCAAAGGAGTATATGCAAAAAGTAAGAGGACTTCAGACAGCAGTTTTTAGAAGGAAAGAAGTACAGGAAGAAGCTGTTCCTTTCATGCTTTAATTTCTTTTATGTCAGACAGTGGTGTTAAAGTAACAATAATCTAGACCCTGAATAGTCAAGACACAGAAATGGTAGGTCTTACCTTTTATTTATGTAACCTAGTGTTGAAAAATTCAGCCATTAAATTACAAGAATCATCTATGAAAATGAATGTCATGTAAAAATAATAAGTAATGAAATAAATGCACAAGTCATTCTGATTAATAGCATTTTATTATAATCCTTCAACAGTGTAGTATTGCTTTATTACAAGTTGCCTTGGTAACTATTCCAGGAGATTTTGTTTTCAAAGCTAAAGTGATTTTCCTTGTGAGAACAATGGAACAGTAAAGGTATGTGATCAACTCCTCTGTTATCCCCAACCCACAAAGGAAATAATAAGTGGAAATCCTGTGTGTTTGATGTTAGCTGCTTAATGCAACCACAAATCTCATATTTTAAGAAAAATTCTTGGTTTGCTAGAGCTAAAGAGGGAAAAGCAGTGTTGTTATTACCAAGTGTTATTTCTGAGTTTTGTTACAAAATCATCGCCTAATGATTAAGCGAGTTGATTAGCTAGATGAGAAGGCTTTGGAACCACATGGTTTGGGGTTGAGTCCCAGCTCCGCCATTTTTAAATAAGTGTCCATGGATAAATTTTTAAAACACTTTGTGTTTGAATTCCTTCCTTAGCAGAACTCAAAAAGTCTTGTGCCTGCCTCACAGTGCACCTCAGTAAATGCTAATCATCACTGATGACAAACACTAAAACAGGCTTACCAACAACACTGTGGGAACAGAATCCTGTGAAGTACCTATTGTTACTTTCCAGTTTTTGCCAGCTTTTATACAAGAAAATGAGACAGTTAAGGAACATGCTACCCTCATCATTAGAATATGAAGGACTAGGGCTCTACTTGGGTCTGACTGTGAGTGTACCATCCTAATCCACACCTTGGTTGATGTCCTGCTCAGCATCTTCCTCTAATTTATCCTCCCTTGCTAGTCCACTCCACCTCAGCTATTTTCTTCAGCCACCACTACCACCACAGTCAGGAGTTACTGATTATTGATTTCTAACTATGTAACAGGTTTATTGTTTTACAGCAATTATCTAATTATTTCTCACAATCATTCTGGCAATTTGTTGTAATTTTATCCCATTTTACAAAGGAGGACACTGAAGCTTTAATGTGGTTAGAGAAGTTTTCCAAAGTCTTTGAGCTAAATGATAAAACAGAATTGAATAATTTGTGTAATACTAACTCTTTATTTTAAAAAAAACAACCGTTGAAATGTAATTTACAACTGATACAATTTACCCATTTAAAGTATACATTTCAATGGTTTATGTATAATACATTATTTTTTTATTATGGTAAAATATATGTAACAAAATTTACCATCTGGCCATTTCAAGTGTATCATACAGTGACATTAATTACACTCACAGTGTTGTACAACCATCAATACTCTCTATTCTAAATTGCTTTTATTACCCCAAATAGAAACTCTGTAACCACTAAATAATGACTTAACATTTCCCTTCCCCCAGCCAGTGGAACTTCTAATTCACTATGAATTCTGTCTCTGTGAATTTGCCTAGTCTAGATATTTCATATAAATGAAGTCATGCAAAATCTGTCCTTTGTGTCTGGTTTATTTAATTTAGAGTAATATTTTCAAGTTCACCTTTGTTGTAGCATGTACTAGAATTTCATTTCTACCATGGATGAAAATTATTCCATTAATGTGTGTATTATATTTTATTCGTCCATTCACATGTTGATGAACATTTGGCTTGTTTTCACCTTATGACTATCATGAATAATATTGCAATAAACACTGAAGTACAAATATTTGTTCAAGTACCTGCTTTCAATAACTTTGGGTGTGTACTTAGAAGCAGAGTCATTGGGTTATACGGCAATTCATGTAATGTTTTGTGAAAAATCACCAAAGCTGTTTATAACAGCTGCATCATTTGGCATTCCTATAGCACTATAACAAAGGTTTCACTTTCACATTTTTGCAAACATTTAATGTTTCTTTCTCTTTTATTATTATTTTTATTGAATTTATTGGGATACAGGTTTCCAGTGTACAACTCAATAAAACATCATCTGCACATTGCATTGTGTGCCCATCATCCTTAACAAAGTCTCTTTTCATCCCCATTTTCCCCCACTTTGCCCACCTGCACCTCCACCCCACCCTCCTTTCCCTCTGGCTATCATCACACTGTTTGTTGTCTGTGTGTATGCATGTGTATATGTATACATGCATACACACAGATATAGATAGATGTGTGTATGTATGCATGTATACACACACACACACACACACACACACACACACATATGCACGGTTTTTTTTGCTTGATCACTTCACCTTCTTTCATCCAGTCTCCCAACACCCCTCCCCTCTGACAGCTGTCAGTCTGTTCCGTGTATCCATGCCTATGTTCCTATTTTGTATATCAGCTTATTTTGTGATGTAGTATCTCACTGTAGGGTTTTTTTTTTATTTAATTTAAGTTTTTATTACCATTTATACCCTCATACCCACTTCTACCTCCACCCACTTCTCCCCCACCTACAATCACCACACTATTGTCCCTGTCCATGAGTTCATTATATTTCTTTATTTTTTGCTCAGTCCCTCAACCCCTCAACTCCCCCAACCCCCAAAACTGCCATCCTGCTCTCTTCTTTTGCTTTTACTTCAGTTTGTTCATTAGATTCTACATATGAGTGAAGTAATACAGTGCTTGTCTTTCTCTGATGGGCTTATTTCACTTAGTTAATGAATAATAATGTTGAGCAACTTTTCATGTGCTTCTTGACATTTGTATATCTTCTTTGGGAAAATGTATATTCAAATTCATTGCTCATGTTTAAATTGTGTTGCTTGTCTTTTATATTCTTTTATATTCTAGGTATTATATCCTTTTCAGGTACATGATTTGAAAATATTTGTCCTATTCTGTAGGTTGTCTTTACAGTTTCTTAATCATGTCCTTTAAGGCAGGGACGCTGAGTTTTGTAGCACTTCTGTGTTGAACCAAGAGCATGCCTTCCCACCCCCAAGCAAGATGGTGGCAGGAAAAAGTTTTTACACTGAGCACACATAAGGCTAGTGAGATAATTGCATAAGAGGGGAAAGGCCCTCCCACCCCCTTCCAGTACCATATTAGAGGTACAACCAGGGGAAGGCAGGCACATGCCCAATAGAAGTTAAAATGGCAGCAAGGGGAGGTGCTGGACCAAACAAAACTGCCTATATAGCCAGGAGAAAGAAGGGATTGGTTGGGAGGTGGACCCACTCAAAGTACGTGAAAGGCTAGGAAGTTATTTGGTCATTCTGAGAAAGCACCTGGTCATTCCCACTCCTAAAGCTAATATAAACCCAGGGTAAAAAAAGAAATCTCTCTCTTGCTTGTAGCTTTCTTACTGGGACCTGTACTTGCATGGTGCACTGGTCTGTCCTCTCCATGGGCCATGTGACCTTAGCCATCACGTGGCCCATGGCCTCTAGACAGGAGTCTCTGTCTCTCTTGCCAACCTGGTGGAGCATTCACTGGTGTATTTGCATGAGCTCTGGCCTAGGAGTATAGGACCTTGCAGTCTTTGAGGCCACATGGCCAGTAGCAGTGCCAGCTCCACATGCACCCTCCAGGAGGGAGCCTGAAGCTGGACAGCAGCTGGAAACAAGCAAAGCTACTTGGATGACAGCTTAGCAGCCACCAGAGTTCCAAAGGACAGTATTTTTAAGTGGAGCCAGAATTCTGGGCACTGCCTTTTGTTTTGGCCTTGCTGAGGACAGTTGGGTTTTGTCTGGGTTTTGTGGAGGAGATGAGCTTCAAGACGGGAAGTTCCCCATTCTCCGAGATCATTCAGCATGACAATGAAAACCTTTTTCCTTTTTCCCTAATCTCAGCCTCTACAGTTTGCCTTTTGGTGACAGTGGGTAGCCAAACCCCACTTTGATTCAGTAACAGTTTATTAAATATACTAACATAGCCCTGACTGGTGTAGTTCAGTGAGTTGGGCATCATCCCACAAACCAAAACATCACTGGCTCAATTCCCTATCAGGGCACACGCCTGGGTTGGGGGCCAGTCCCACTTCAGGGTGTGCAAGAGGCATCTGATAGATGTTTCTCTCAAACGTCAATGTTTTTCTCCCTCTCTTTCTCCCTCCTTTCCCTTCTTTCTAAAAAATAAATAAACAAAATCTTTAAAAAATACTAAACGTAATCTTACCATATGATCTAGCAATCATGCTGCTTGGTAGTTACCCGAATGAGTTGAAAATTTATCTCCATATAAAAAGCTAAACATAGATGTTGACAGCAACTTTACTCAAAATTGCCAAAACTTTGAAGCAGTCAAGATCTTTAATAGATGAATGGATAAACAACTACAATAATCCTTTCAATACAATAAGTAGAAATAGCTACCAAACCATGAAAACACATGGGAAAACTTTAAATACATATTGCTAAGTCAAAGAATCATGAAATTTATATTTTATTTTGAAAAACCATTAAAACATTAGGCATGGAAGTAACATCACCAAGTTTAAATGCTAAAATATTTCAAGGCACTTATGAAAAGAGAATGGAGAAATGAAGATCAAAGATTATTTTAGAGATTTTGATGTTATTTAACCTGGCAAAGGTCACCACTGAATTGAGAGATACAAACAAAACTCTTTTCTTAAATGTCATTACATATATCAGGTGTACAGGTCCAAAGACATGCGTAACTTGAATATTGTGCCTTAACATTAGTGACATACAAACATGTACCTAATACATGTAATAATATTTAATAAAAGACTTTGTTTATATCTCAGATCAGCTGTAAACAGGTTAAGCAAGAAAGAAAGGAATCTGAAATAAAATGGTAGCAATGGCAACTTTCTTGGACTTGGTACCTGTTAAGGACTGAACACTTTGGCCACACCCCTCAAATTCATATGTTGAAGCCCTAATACCAATGTGGCTATATTGGGAGAAAAGGCTCTGAGAAAGTAATTAAGGTTAGATGAGATTGTAAGGGTGGGGCCCTGATTTGATAGGATTAGTGCCCTTATAAAAGGAGTCACCAGAGAGCTCACCACTGTTCTCTCCCTACAAGTACACATAGAAAAACTAATGTACACACAGAGTAAGGTATGGTTACCTATCAGCCAAGAGAAGAGACCTGAGAATAATCCTACCTGGCTGGTGCCTTGATCTTGTACTTCTCAGCCTCCATAACTGTGAAAAATAAATTTCTGTTGTTTAAGGCATGCAGGCTGTGGTATTTTGTTATGCAGCTGAAGCAGAGTAATACAGTCCCTTATTGAATACTGGGATGTGAGAAGTGGAGAAAGGAATACATACAAAAGAAAAAGGACTTTCCTGAAGGGCCAGTTGAATAACAAATGAATTAATGATATTAACAATACATTTGATTACTCTTCAAACTGTTCCACTTCACTATAAAATACATCTTAATACATGTTCCCATATCATTAAATTGATTGGAAATACATATGTTCATATTCACATAATTTGATTTAAAGTAGCAACAGGATACATAACACTAATTTCAAATTTCGAGTTTTAAAGATTACAATTTTTTAAAGTACTTCATTTCATTTCTAAGATCTGGGATCTTATTTAGTTGATAATGTCTTCATAAAAATATCTGAATATCATGAACCTATGTAAATTCATACTCTAATCCCTCTAATGTAGCTACTACTGCTTTGAATATGAAAGAAGCAAGGGGAGTAGATTCCTGGAACTTTTAGTATATTAGAACTCTAGATATCCCTACCAAATAAATAGTAGAAAACAAAACATGACCATCAGCCAAATCTAGTTTTACAAGTGTTTCAGTACCATATTAAACTACAGTAATTTAATGTTAAAAATCACCTATTTAAAGGAAAGATGATTATTTCCACACCTATTAGGTAGAATCTTTCAACACAAGTTATCAAAGATCTTTACAGTACCCACAGCAACCCACAATACACCGTATAACTAGGCAATGCCCATTCAACTCAACTAACATATCAGCTAAGGAATGATGGGAGGATCCTTGCAGGAATGCACACACATACCACACACATACACATTCCTCACTCCTCGCTCCTCGCTCCAAGTTAGAGTTTACCAATACAGGTTTGTGTTTTAGGTTGTTAACAGAGAGCCTGAAAAGATGTCACACACTTCAGCCTAATCACTTGCTAGTTCAAATCAAATAGAAATGATATCTAAAATTGGAATCTCAGGAATGAGATTATATTGAAAAGTAATTTTGAAGTACAGGAAAATTAGATTTTTTCTGATTGAGTAATGTTGCTTTTCACTTATGCATCAGGCACTACACATTGTATTTGTCAACCTCTGTATCTATAGAAAGATTTGTACCTTAGTAAAATTGTTTTTATGACACATAAAGTAGTTAGTATAGTGTGCTTTAGACTACAGTCTTTTTTTTTACTTTTTTATTGTTGTTCAAGTACAGTTGTCTCCATTTCTCCCCCACCATTCCCCTCTACCCGAGCCATCCCCACTTCTCACCCTTGATCCTACCCCCCTTTGGTTTTGTCCAAGTCTTGACAATAGAAAATCAGTGTGTATACTCAGCAAAATAAGGAACATATGATGACAGTGTGAAATCATTAATTTTTCAGATTTCCATGGATCAATCTTACTGGTTCTGACAAAGGTTTCTGTCTGTCATGGTCCTTAGAGTTTATGACCCTAAGCACAGCCTTGGGGAATGAGCAACTAAAATGCAGGGAAAAGCCATGTGTTTTGTACGGCTATAAGAACGAATAAGAGAATAAGGAGGTACTAAGAATGCTATAGAATTTAGCAATGCACGTGAAACCTATTTCTTCTTCCTTTTCCCTTTCCTCTTCCCCCTCCTTTTTAATATTTATCTCCTCTCCTCTTTCTCTCTTACAAACACTCCACACAGCCAACATCATTTGCTCTCTACTGACAATCAAATAAAAGAGGGTAAGATTGATGTATTCTTACAAAGAGAACCCTGCCTGTCAAAACCTAAAAACCTCCCTCTAAACATCAGTTTTCAATAGTTTCTTCAGTGACGCAATCTATAATTGAACACAATTTTCTAAAACATCAAGAATTAAAGGAAATATTAAGCATCTTGTAAGCAGAGACCATATCTATCCTGTTTAACTTTGAATCCCCAGCCCTGTGGAATACCTGTTATGAACCTGTATACATTTCTTGATTTAAAAAATCATCAAGTGATAGCAAACCATTGTCACACCTTTATAGTGGTCCTTGTGGATGTCTGTCCAGCCCCCTGATGTCATCTGTAGTGGGAGCAGCAAGGACTGCACAAAGTGGTTCTGGGCTCAGGTTTGGAACCTGACAAACTCAGAGAATGAACCTTTCTTCTGAGTAACTTAGAGTCCGAAATTAGAGTTCAAGAATCATTCAGGACTGGTTTTGCCGTGTCTCTAGGTTGGAACTAGAGAGTATTACACTAAGTGAAATAAGCTAATCTCACTCTTAAGGGAAATCTAATGAATAAAATAAACCAATGAGCAAAATAGAACCAGAGGCATAGAATCATGGAATAGACTGACAGCTGCAAGAGTGGGGGAGGAGCTGAGGACTGATTGATAGGAGGTGATGGCATTAGTCAAAGAACATATACAAAGAACCCATGGACATTAACAGTTGTGTGGGAATTAATTATGGAAGTGAGGGGGCAGGCTGGGTGGAAGATGCAAAGGGGAAGAATTGGGAAAACTGTAATAGCGCAAATAATAAAATATTTTTAAAAAGAGTTCGATAATCAGTCTGACTACTTTCTTGAAAAGTATGTAAACTCAGTAGTGGGAAAGAGCAGATGGATCCTCGTCTATAACTGCTGAGATGAATGAAGCTGATGTTCAAAGGCAAAAAGGCAGCAGAAAGTAGACTGCAAGGAAGCTCCCTGAGAGGCCCCCTTTCGTGCTCCCTGGCCTTGCTCTTGCTATCCCTGAGGCTCGGCCTTATCCCTCTCTGTTTCTGTGAGAGATTTCAGAACCCTTAAATGAAAATTAGCTCACATCTTACAAGACGCCTCAAAAGTTCTTTTTTTCATTTAGAAACTAAAGTCTTAATTAATTCAGTCCCACTATCATCTGTGAATGTTTTTCAAAGTAAAAATGACAGTGCCCCCCACCAGGAGGTTCATACCCAGCTTGAGACTCAGCGGGAATGAATGGGGGTCCTGGCCTTCTCACCGTATTTTTTAAAGCTTCACAGATCATGCTGGTGCTCAACCAGGGTTAAGTTTTACTGCACTGTAGGAAAACATAAAACAAAAGTAGGACAGTAATCTAGTACTCTAGGGATTTTGGATTTCATTAATTATATTGGCCTTGCATATTTAAATTAGACTTAAGCATGCTTTCAAAGAACGTATCAAATATTTCAGCTATGTTCAGAAGCAATGAATGGATAGGCAGAGAAACAGGAACTGGAGTTATAGCAAACTATGTCATTTAGAAAAGTGCATTTATCTCAATCTCAAAGGTACCTTTTATCTCTGTTTTAGAAAACTTCAACTTCTTACTGATACAAAAATGATGGTCATTTAGGTAAAGATGACATAATTTGAGGTTAAACAAAAGGTTCTAAATGTTCAAATCATGCAAATAAATTGCAAATTAGGATTAGCTTCTTGAAATATTAAAACCATAAGGCTGAAAATTTTATTTGATTTATTGCCAGATAAATCCATCCTACGTAAATTCTGTATATCTGCTCTGGGCTATTCTTCTTTGCATTATATGCTATCCATCATCCTGACATTACTAAAATACCACAAGCTTCTGTTGATAAAGAATTCATTTTACATGTCAGTGCTAGTATTCTGTTTATATTTCCATGTACATCAGAAGACAGTCCTAAAAATTAGCAATAGATAAGTAACATATTGACCAATATACAATTTGATCCCAGAGGAAGAAAAACCTGAATGTGTAATGATTTTTCTCCATTAGTTTACTTATTTATTACTCATAACTGCCCTCTTAATATGGTGAAACATATAGAAATGTTATTTACAAGCCCAGAACCATACAGAGCTCTCAGCTCCTAGGCTACCCATTTCTGTTAATGCCTCTATTTAACATCCATCTATATTTTGTAAATATAAGCCACACATTCCTTCTGATTGGTAAATAAAAAAGACATTCTTATTTTCCTTATTTGTACTTTATAACCCTGAATTCCAGTAGCATTTTTCATGCCTTTATGGGCATGCAATAATTTTTGAAATGTTATCATTACTCAAAACTTTTTCTCTTTCAAACATATATGATCACTGCTTGTAAACTTCAATCATTCTATAAAACTTCAATGTACAATTAATTAGCTAGTATTGATTTTGGAGCCAGAATGTAGAAGTCAATCTTCTAGATGAAGGGCCATCACATTCCAGGGGCTAGTCTTCAACCTTAGAGGCACAGAAAGAAGACGCTCATTTTCTGCATATTTTTTCAAGTTTATCAATCATATGCATTTTTATTTTTCTGAATTATGTTTTCCATTTTTTGCCCCATTTTGCTGATACAATGTCATCATTTTCCCATTGATTTTAGTAATACTGTATCATAAGCATTGCCAATATTTTCCCCAATTTTTTGTTTTTCTTTCATTTGCTTTACCTTTCAGGTTGTCAGAGTTTTAAACATTTATGTGATCCAAATTAATTTTCTTTATTGACTTATCTTGATAACTATCCAGAATATTTATTACAGATGACATAGAAATGAATATCATGTCTAAAAAGCCCGGTTAAAATTGTCTATATTAGTGGAGATTTGGTCATTTTTCTTGATTCTTAGCATGTACATGGTTGAGCTCTTTCTTGAAATTCTTTCTTTTTTCCATGAAAATATAGTCTTCTGGTTTTCCTCTTTTCTCTCTTGTCCCTCTTTTCCTATCTTCTTCATATACCAATCCTACTTTACCCAAACAATAAATACTGTACTTCCTTAAGACGGTGCTGGGACCTTCTGACATTTTGCACTCTCACCCACACTGAGTTTAACTGCTATCTGTGGACCACTGATGACTTACATCCTTGTATCTCCAGCCTGAATCATTCATCAGAGCCCCATGTATGTCCAACTCTCAACTTTCCACACCCACTAATAAAACTTCAAAGGCATCTGAAACTCAGCATGTCCAAAATTGTGTTCCTACTCCCCAACTCCTTCTGTTACAGAACAAACGATGGGGACCTGGGACAGTATACTATTACTGAAAGAGACCCAGATCCATTATGTCCGCCACCTATAAGAAAGATGTCTCTCAATGCCAGAGATTCGTGAAAAGGAAAGGAAATGTTTATTTAATGCTATACTAACTTAAAGTAGTGACCTAATGTCTTCACCAAAATCCCAAAGTCCCTTAAAACACCCACAAACACACACAGTCCTTCCTTCCCCCTTTTCCCAGTCTGGGGTACTGTATCTCAGGAAAGGAAATAGAAGTCCTTGACTCAAGCAGCCTCTGGTTCTTCCCAGTAATCCTTGTTGGCTGAAAGTCTTTCCTTGGTTCCTGGCACCATCAGCTGTGTTGCTGTCCAGGCAGGATCTCCAATTAATCCAAAGCCATGCAGCACCGTCTCATGGCCTACTGGTAAGAGTTCTTTTACCCTTCTTCCAGGCAAAGTGTTTCTTGCTTCCCAGGCCGTGTGGCCAAAAGGAACACCTCAAAGCCATGTAGTCCTCTGCTACCAGAGCTGCGTGGTTCTCCCCACAAAGCTGCAGGGAAAGATCAGATTCCTACTTTCTTCTGGTCTTATACTCTCTTGATAGACATACTCAATGCATTTCTCTTACCAATAATTTTTGACCAGTACTTTTTATCAATGTAAGATAGAGACTCTGATTCTTAATTTTTATGTCCTGCATCACATATATGACATGATTCCCAAGTTTATGTTAGAAAATGTTTAGTTAGAAAAAGATCACTGAACTGTTTGTGAGAAATAGTGTGATGTCATATATCATAGTCCTCGTCAGTTTCTAACTCTATTTCATATATTTCAGACATCACGTTAAACACCTAGCAATCATAATTGAATATTTTTAATACATGCATGTAGTAGAATTTATAAATTCACTCATGTGTAACAAAATAAAAATATCTTTTACTCTGAATTAAATGTTACTTTCTACATGAATAATCTGTAGTGAATGTCATTTTTTAAAGAGTTTACTTAAATGACTTTTGACAAGCTATTAATTCATGTCCATAAGCCAATAACTCAGAAATATGAGATTGTTATTATATCTGACAGTTGACTCTGTGAGGGGCACCGTGTCCACTTTAATCAAAAGAAATTCACCTCGCTTCTGTATGTATGGTGATATTTGACAGTGTCAATTAAATGAGTTAGCTATGCTAAAGCATTAATCTAATCAACACATTAAATGGTAAACATATCAGTGGTTATATAAAATTCAATCTCTATAGAAATAGTAATAATGACATCTTGATCCTTTCTATTAAGATCATAATTCATTTTTTAAAGTAGTTACACAAAACTGAACTAAATCTGGGTGTTATAAATTATGATTCCTCACAATGGCCATTCTATAGGCTAAACAACAGATTATGAGAGCTGGACAACTTAAGTGTTCATTGACTAATATGATTTAAGAAGAATTTATTTATTCTATTATATTTTTCCATTATTATTAACCCCCTTAAACCCCTCTTCCCCCCACCCACAATTACCACACTGTTGTCCATGTCCATGAGTCCATTTTCTTTTCTTTTTTTTTTTAAAGATGTTATTTATTTATTTTTAGAGAGGGAAGGGAGAGGGAGAGAGAGAGAGAGAAACATCAATGTGCGGTTGCTGGGGGACATGGCCTGCAACCTAGGCATGTGCCCTGACTGGGAATCGAACCTGCGATGCCTGGTTCGCAGCCCGCGCTCAATCCACTGAGCTACGCCATCCAGGGCCACGAGTCCATTTTCCTTTTTGCTCCATTCCTCCACCATCCTAACTTCCCCCCTCCCCATAGTTGTTATCTGCTCTCTATCTATGAGTTTGCCTTTATTTTGCTTATTAGTTCAGATGGTTCATTAGGTTCCACATATGAGTGAAATCACGTGGTATTTGTCTTTCTCTAACTGGTTTATTGCACTTAGCATAATGTTCTCCAGGTCCATCCATGCTGTTGCAAAGGGTAAAATCTTTTTTTTTACAGCCGAGTCATATTCCATTGTGTTAAAGTCCCATGGTTGTTTTATCCACTCATCTACTGATGGACACTTGGGCTGCTTCCACATCTTGGCAATTGTAATAACACTGGAATGAACATAGGGGTGCTTATATTCTCTTGAATTAGTGTTTTGGGTTTCTTCAGAATTTAGAGCTGTAAGAACTAATTAGTTGACTTCGAGCAAGTCATTTAACCTCTCTAAATGTAAGATAAGTCAAAGTTAAAATGGTACAGTAGCAACCTCATAAAATAACATATATTAGATAATTGCATGTGTATATAAATATTGTCATATACATATAAGGTATTATAATGACTACTTTCCCATGGTTCATTTGTCTGAATGATGAACCCATCAAACTTTTATTGTTGGATTATTCTAAAATATAATCAAATATCTGATACAAGCTGAATAGTATCACTTTCAAAACATGTATTCTGATCATGCTGTTTTAAACTACAACTTAATGAACATACCCTGTACCTCCAAATTACAATCTGCTCTGTTTATTCCATAGTATTTATCACAATCTCATATACAACAATTTTTCTATATATACTTATTTTCTTTCTTTTTTCTACTACACTCTAAATTATGTGAGTTATGAGTGCAAAAACATTGTCCTATATTGTGCAGCATCGAATACAAACTTTATCATATGTTAAACATTTAGAAGCTATATGTTGACTTAATGAATTAAATGAACTTGACACTTTGGCTTTCTGATGCCCTACTTCATTACCCTACTTAGTTCTAAGAGTTACCTAAAGCCTCCAAAAATAACCTCTCATTCCAGTCTCATATTCCCCTAACACCAGTTTATTTCTCTGCACTTGCTCATCTAGTTATATCTAATTTTAGTAATGTTACTGATTCAGCTATTATAAATAATTTCAATTAACTTTCCAAGAAAGCAAATTAAATGTTCTAATAATCCTTTGGGAGAGTTTTTGTGATTCAGTGTCTGATATTTTTTTCTTGGATATCTTTGTTATATCAGGGAAATATGCTGTCATAGTGTCTACTAAATTTTATAAGCATAGGTCATCCAATAAAAATCACTTAGTGGAATCTCCTGGCTGGTGTAGCTCAGTGGATTGAGCGCGGGCTGCGAACCAGGCATCGCAGGTTCGATTCCCAGTCAGGGCACATGCCTAGGTTGCAGGCCATGTCTCCCAGCAACCGCACATTGATGTTTCTCTCTCTCTCTCTCTCTCTCTCCCTCCCTTCCCTCTCTAAAAGTAAATAAATAAAATCTTAAAAAAAAAATCACTTAGTGGAATCTAAATCATAGAATAATACAACATCTTAGGTTAATTATGACCATTCTTATTCTAAAGCATATAATGACTTTACCACTTTTCTCCTTTCATTCTTACAAACATTTGTATTTTTGTTAATTTGAAATAACTGTTTTAAAATGTCTATGTTAAGATTTGAGATAATAGAAATTGGCATAGAAAAGTCCCTGGAGCAAAACATTTTAGGCCATAATTCACTTTTGTGGGAGGTCGTCAGTGAAAGTTATGACATCAGAGAAAAATTAATTCAGGGAGTGTTTAAGTCTCTAGATGTATGATCAATTCACACAGGATATAATAGTTTTAGAGGGTCAACAACTGCAAAAGGTTCAATCAGTCCAGAACAGCGATTAAACCATGAGCCAGTGCCAAGGCTTCAAAATAACTCAGAACAAAGTTCTCAAACTTTCAAAGGCCTTACTGTCCCTTAAAATAGGCTTTAAAATGTTTTTAAAAGGCATATATGTATCCTCAGAATATCTGTTCAGACAGGTAAAAATATTTAAATAATATGAAAAATACATTTTTAACTTTAAAAGATAAGTAATTATTCTAAAACATTGCAAAAGTAACCAATAATTCAGGCATTTAGTCTAGTCTTATACTTGAAATTCAGGTTACAACATGAAAAACTTTTAAAAATATCTCAAAGTTTGACTCAGTATTATTTATTAAAAATTATTGAATAACTAAATAGGAATGTGTTAATGCAATAAAAATATATGTTTTAGATCATATTTGCTTATATCTCAGAAATTGTTAATGTAAAATGTATACATTGAATGTTTGTCTGTTGTGATGGTTTGGGCAGCAAGTAGGCAGAATTCCAACCCAACTGGCTAACAACGAGGAAGGTGTAATACTCTGTCTAAGAAAATACACCAACATCAGCAACTCATTTTTCTAATTCAACATTTGAACTAGCCATGTCCTTCTAATCATTCTCCTCAGCTGTGCTCAGTGTTTTCTTTGCCAGTTTCCATGTGGATAAGACAACATGTAGTGAATAAACAGATGTGTATGCCCATGCTTCTTGCACAGTCAGGAAATAACTTCTAGAAGCCAATCTGCACATGGCACCTCACAAGTTGTTTCCCAGAAAAAAAATTCATATACCTTTTAGGAGAGCATTACTAGCAAAGGGAATGGGGTTATTCTTTTGGGACCCTGAGAAGGAGAATGGCTTGGCTGAACAAAATGAGGATACTGTATGAAAGAAATGGGTGATGACAGGATTCCAATGACTATGTCAACAATGTCAATCACAGTGATCATTTATTTTATCTATTAAGTAAATATTCATTGAATGTGTACCATGTTTCAGGTACTATGTATTAGGTATTGAAAACAAAATCAAGAACAGGAAAAGTAAGATCTCTGCCTTTATAGCCTCAGTTTGTTAATAAAAACACAAATGTTTATTTAAAAGTATGCTGAAAAATAAAATTGAACACATTGAATACTAGTAAAGAAAAAGAAATAGATATAAGATATATTCTAAAGAGGTAATAGTATTTGCTGACGGAAAGAATGTGAATGGTGAGAGCAAGGAAGAAACCTGGTGGATTACTGTATTTACTCAGAAAGTGAAACTCATGTGAGGACCAGTTATGTGGGAGAAGTGTGGGGGTATCAACAGTTCTGTTTTGGTCACATTGCTCTGAGGTAGACAAGAGAGAGTTAGGGAAAATTTTGGCGTTATCAACCCACAGTCTCAAGAAGAATCTCTATTGTTTCCTGATGAATTCCATACTGTTTTCCACAGTGGCTGCACCAGTCTGCATTCCCACCAACAGTGCACTAGGGTTCCTTTGTCTCCACAACCTTGCAAGCACTTGTTTGTTGATTTATTTATGCTGGCCATTCTGACTGGTGAGAAATGGTATCTTGTCGTGGTTTTAATTTGCATCTCTCTGATGGCTAGTGATGCTGAGAATCCTTTTATATGTCTATGGGCCTTCTGTATGTCCTCCTTGGAGAAGTATCTGTTCAGGTTGTTTGCTCATTTTTTAGTTTGATTGTCTTCCTGGAGTGGAGTTGTGTGAGTTCTTTATATATTTTGGAAATCAAACCTTTGTCCAAGGTATCACTTGCGAATATATTCTCCCATAAGGTTGGTTCCTTTTTCATTTTGCTGATGTTTTCTTTAACTTTTTCTGCCTTCTGACTTGCTTTCTACAATTCTACTGGTGGGATTATACCCTAAGAATCCTGAAACATCAATTCAAAAGAACCTATGCACCCCAATGTTCATAGCAGCACAATTTACAGTAGCCAAGTGTTGGAAGCAACCTAGGTGCCCATCAGTAAATGAATGGATCAAAAAACTATGGTACATTTACACAATGAAATACTACACAGCAGAAAGAAAGAAAGAAAGAAAGAAAGAAAGAAAGAAAGAAAGAAAGAAAGAAAAGAAAGAAAGAAAGAAGGTGCTCCCAACCTTTGCAACAGGGTGGATGGAACTGGATTGCATTATGCTAAGTGAAATAAGCCAGGTGATAAAAGATAAATACCATATGATCTCGCTATAAGTGGAACCTAATCAACAAAACAAACAAGCAAGCAAAATATAACCAGAGACATTTAAATAAAGAACAAACTGACAGTAGTCAGAAAGAGAGGGGAGAGGGATAATGGGGTGAAATAGAGGAAGGATCATCAAGGAACAGGTACAAAGGACACATGGACAAAGCCAAAGGGTGTAGGGTCAAGGGTGGGAGGCAGCAAGGGGTGGGGGGTGGGAAGTGGAGGGAGAAAAATGGAGATAACTGTACTTGAACAACAATAAAATAAAAAAATAAAGTAAGTTTAGCATTAAAAAAATAAAAAGATTTTATTGGAAGATTACATACATAATCCATAGAAATAACCGCTTATTATCTTGATGTTTCTTATTTTTTATATCTTTAAAAATAGAGATGATGGGAATGCAAAATAGCATGGCCATCTTGAAAGACATGTTAACAATTTCTTACAAATCTAAATATACTCTTACCAAATAAACCAGCAATTGTGCTCCTTGGTATTTACTAAAAAAAAAAAAAAAAAAAGCCAAAAACTTAAATCCATATAAACTCTTGCAATGGATGTTTATGGAAGCTTTATTCATAATTTCCAAAACTTGGAACCAACCAAGATGTTCTTCAATAGGAGAATGGATAAACGGTGGTACATTCAGACAATGAAATATTGGATATTATTCAACACTTAAAAGAAACTAGCTATTTATATATGAAATGCAATGGAAGAAACCTAAATGCATAGCACTAAGTGAGAGAAACCAGTGTGAAAACTACATGCTGCATGATTCCAACTATATGGCATTATAGAAAAGACAGAACTATGGAGACATTAAAAATATCAGTGGTTTGCAGAGGGAAGGATGAATAAGTGGAGCACAGAAGACTGAGGACAGTGAAACTATTGTGTATGATACAATAATGATAGAAACATGTCATTACATATTTGCCAAAATCCATAAAATACACAAAACCAAGACTAAACCCTGATGTACACTGTAGACTTTGGATTATAACCATGCGACAAGGTTCATCAGCTGCAAATGCAGCACCCTTGGCTTGGCATCTTGATCGTTTAGGAGGCTGTAAATGTGTGGGGGCAGGGTGTGCATGGGAACTGTGACTTTCTCTTCAATTGTTCTGTGAAGCTAAAACTTCTCTAATTTTTTTTTAAATCAAGTTGCCAGAAGATATTTTAAAAAGTAGACTTTACAGGCAGTGATGAAATAATTCCTAATTGTAAAGAGGAATTTTTATTATCTATATTATTTTCTGAGGTAAGCCAAAACATCACCAAAAATTGATTATAGAAAGTCAAAATATGAAATACTAGTTAAAAAATTGTTTCCCAAATTGAGTTATCAGATGTGTTCTCCTTTTTAAATATTACAAGTATCTTAAGTTCATCAACCCCATTTCCAGCAGATTTCCTGTTTCCTTTTCTCATTTCCAAAGAGCCTTGGGGTTTTTATATAAATCGCTTTTTCAGAATTTGCAAAGCTAATTCCTTTTTATACTGTCATTCAATGAACCTGTTATTCAAACCTGCACAGTTTCTAAAGAGTGAGCCCTTTTTCTCACAATGATGCATAACACTGGTTAATTATATCATCATATCAGATTTCTTTTAACATAAAGAGACAATTTAATGAAAAATGTATAATTTTTTCCAATAACTCAAGATTTAAAAATTAAATAAGAAAAGTGACCAAGAACTTAATTTCAGGAAACCGAATACAGGTGATATGTTCAGTTACGGAGGAGACGTTTGTCTGACACTTTGGTGGGCTACATTTCTTCTGAAAGACATGATGAAAAGGCATGAGCAGTAAGACGACTAGACATATAAAGAGGAAGCAACGTTTAGGAAATTTATTCACAATGATATGACTGTTCTTTGGTCACATAGAATTTAGAAAATGGGGAGGGAGACTTTGAATTTTTAACCTCCAATTCTGACCACATGACATCAAGAAAGTATGTTTGTCTGCAAGCATGGAATGAAAAGGAAATAAAAACTGGAAAGGAAAAAAATCCTCAAGAAGGTGATAAAAGGCAGAATAAGCAATTATTAACACAATTGTGGGAGATCTGGGTTTGTGTATTTATCTCACTAGTTGTAACTTAATGGTTAAAACTATTTGGATGTAAATATATACACCAAGGTTAATCATTAAAGTCACAGAAAAGCTCTGTGACACTGGTGACTTTCACTACCTGGGATGAGAGGAAATAGATAAAGAATATTTATAACCAATATGTGAAACTCATTTGCAATTTCTATGATTTTGGCTATTGAATATTTTGTAGCCATGCATCAAAATCTTAAATTGACCTTGTACCAGAGTTGAAACTTAGGAAGATTACTTTTCTTTATGATCTTTACAAATCTCTATACCTTTGTGAGATTTCTCAGTGAAAATGTTTTGTTGCTGTATATATTGCATCATGTAGAGCAAAATTATTTTGCTAGTGATGCTATTTGTTATTTTTCTTTGACACATTCTTTCCCATTCTTGATAAATGAATTTGTTTCTCCTCAAGAGCTCAATAGAAACAAGGTTTAGTGTAAATGTTTACTCTGATGTATCAAAGTACTTCTTTTATGTTTATGTGATAATTCTGGGTTCTACTTTAAAAATGATATTTCTAAATATTTAAGTTCAAGTTGTTTATAACATTTTAATATCTGTCATCCAGTTGAAAACAACCCATAAAACACATATAAATGTAATGCTTCAAATAATGCATAACTACCAATGGAAATTTGTAAATATTGAATTGAACTCAGACATAAAATTATTTCTACCAAATAATAAAAAGCAATGTAAATACATTTTCATGGGTTTTATCTGATTCTAAAGAAATAAACTTTTGCCACAACAAATAATATAGTTATAATGGGATATAAAATCTTTTGCACATACCCAAACACCATTAAAAGTGTGCCATTACTTCAAAAACATTTAAAAAATTATATGTGAAAACATTGAATAGGAATTGAATCATGGTGATTTACTTCTAAAATTGCCATGACCTTCCGCCCAGAGGAAATTTCCAGATGATGAAAACGTGGAGGGGAAATACGCAAAGCCCGAGAGCCTAGTTACATTGAGGGGGCAGAGACCACAGTTTGACATATTCATAGAGACTCAAGAGGAGTCAAGTTTAGTAGTATGGATCAAGTAATCCAGGCTGGCTTTGAAGAGATAAAAATTATCTGCAATAATTTAAATACTTGGACAAAGTAAAATACCTTTTAAAGGAAGATTAAAAATCCAGATAACAAGGCAACACTCAATACCCAACATATAATAAAAATTATTATGCATGCCCAAGAACACAACAGTGCAACTCATTACCTAAGAAAATTCAGCAAATAAGAAGATTCAGGAATAACAGATGAGATTACACTAGTAGAGAAGGGCATTCAAAAAAATAAAACAACACTATTTTAAATGTATTTCATATTAGCTGAAGAAGGTGGAGAAATGGACACATATAATAAAGAAAGACATAGAAACTATTAAAAATGGAAATGTTATAGATGAAAAATATAATACCTGAAATAAAATTGCCCATGGATGATATTAACAGCAGATTAAACACTGGAAAAGTAAAAAATCATCCAACCTTAAATCATAACAATGAAGCAGAGAGAAAAAATGCATTAGTGCCCTGTGTTATAGTGCTTTTCATTTCCTGTTTCTTGTGTAATAGAAATATTATACAAAGAAAAATAAAGGTAAGAATTAACAGACTTCTAATTAGAAACAATACAAGTTGAAAGGCCATGAAATAATGTTATTATATGGTGAAATACAAAGAAACTGTTAATATAGAATTCATTATACAGAAAAAATGTTATTCAGAAAAAATGCAAAAATGAAAAGTGTTTCAGAAAAACAAAAGCTAAGAGAATTCTTTGTCAGCAGGGTGGCAGAACATGAAATGCTAATGAAAATTCTTAGAAGAAAGTTGACTAGATGGAAACCAAGTTTTATACAAACAAATAAAAAAACATAAGACACAGTAAACATATTAATAAATATAAAAGGTTGATTATTTTTAATTTCCTTAAAGAAAAACATTAAATGTTTATGTGAGATTTATAATATACATAAAAGTAAAATGTATTACAAAAGAGCATCTGTAACAATTAAGAATAAAATGGAAATATATGATCTAAGAAACAATGAAGAAGTGGTAGAAGTTTTTAACATTAAACTTAGATGAGCTAAAGATGTATATGGTAAACGCTACTGCAACTGGAAAAGAAATAGAACAAGAAGATATAGTCACTAAGCCAATAATGGAGATGTCATGATAGGCACAAAATTACTCAATTCAAAAATAGAATAAAAAGAGAAAAACAGAAACATAGACTAGATAGGATAAATAGAAAACAAGAAACATGGTAAGAAATTTGGACCTCAAAATTTTGATAATGTGTTATACATATATATTTATATTTTTATGTATAGTGTAAATATTCCAGTTAAAAGACATAACTTGTTTTGTTGGATAAAAAGGAAGATCCTACTATATAGGTATTATATACCTACAATGTCTACAATGAATGTACCTTAAATACTAAGGTACAGATACATTAAAAGTAAAAGGATAAAAAAGTGATATATCATGTCAAGGCCAGTCAAAAGAAAGTAAGAATGGATTTAGTAATATAAAAATGGTTAGATTCCAAAACAGGGAATATCAAGGATAAATTTAGGCCTTTCAAAGTTATCAAAAGGTCAATTTGGCAGGAAGACATAACAGCCCTAAATGAACATGAACCCAATAAAAGAACTTCAAAACACATAAAGTAAAAACACAAATAGAGCCACGAGGAAAAATCTTTATTATACAGCCAAATCTACAATTGTTGTAGAATGAAGGGAGGAAAGCAAAACCAAGTTTTATGAAATGTGTTGATTTTTTATTGGAACAATAAGTATTGGTACTACAAGCATGTTACCAATCATTTCTTTTTTTTCACACTACTATATGCCAGGAAATGTTCTAGGTAATGGCTATAAAAGTGACTAAAATATAATCCTTGTTTTTAGAGAATTTACCATGTAATAAAGAAGATTATCATCTTATGATAGAAGTTACCATTTTGAAGATTTTAGGCAGGTTTAAGACTAAAGCTAGTGATAAGTTTAGTAAAATTATCTTAAATTCCACAATGAAAAATTTTAAATACAGGAAAGCTAATACGTTTGTGTGGGGAAGAGGTGAAAGTGTCCTGTTTGGAAAAAGTCCAGCCATTGTTAATATAATGAGAATGAATTGCACAACATTGATGTACCTGGCCACAAAGGAGAGTGGACTAGAATGTGTATATGTGAACAATGACTTCACTGTACTAGTCAGTGGGGGTGGTAGATGCTGTTGAGTGAGCATGTGTACTGTGTGGCCATCTCATTCAAAATGACTGAGTGAATAGAGCATTGAATCTACAGCAAATTTTGCATTAAGTTTGAACATTTCTCCATTGAAACTATTCGGATGATTCAGAAGGCCAACTGGTGATTGGCAGCTTTATCATGACAAGATGTCGGTTCACACATCACATCTCCTGCCGAGTTTTCTGCCAAAACATCAAATCACCTAGGTGGCTGGCTCAGCTCTGCTGTGGCCCAGATTTGGCACCCTGTGACTTCTGGCTTTTCTCAATACTAAAATCAACTTTGAGAGAGAAGATATTTCAGACTATCAATGAGATTCAGGAAAATATGACGGGAAAGCTGATGGCAATTGGGAGAACTGTGTGAGGTCCCAAGTTGTCTACTTTGAAGGAGACTGAGGCGTCATTGAGTTATGTACAGTGTTTCTTGTACGTTATATCTTCTTCAGTAACTTTCTCTGTTGTTCATATTACATAGCTGGGTACTTGCTATATACCTTTTAGTATAAATACTAAAAGACCCCATCAAAAAATGTTAATTTCTAATACCATCTAAATTCAGTCTCTATTCAAAGTTCTCTAATTGTCCCCCAAATTTCTTCATAGCTGCTTTTGTCAAACTGATAATGAACCCAGGTTGACTGCCTGCTGCTCAAAAGCCAATAATCGAAAGATGAGCACTGATGAAAAGAAAGCAGATTTATTCAGGGTCCAGCCACCTGAGAACATGATGGACAATTGTCACAAAGACCATCTAACATCTCAATGCAGGCAATGGCCTTATAAGGAGGGAGAAAGAAAACAGAACAAAAGAATCAGCCAGGGGGAGTTGAGAGTTCCCCACGGATGGTACTACATGTCAGTCAGCATTACTCTGTTTTTTTTACAGTTGAAAGTCAGCAAACCTCCTGGAGCCAGAATGTCTGGGAGTTGGAGTCCACTTCCTTTGAACTCAGGTCCTAGGATTCTTGTGCAAACATGCTGTTTATATACACATTAAATATTAGTTAACAGGTCATTATTTATTATTTATAGAAATAAAATGGAAAGAATGGTGGAATAGCTTACAAAACTAATGTTGAATCACCTTTCAAACATTGCATTTGTTATCATATCCTGATCTTTTTTATTATTATTTTGAGAACAGTTCCTGTGACCCATACATGCACAGAGATACACCTTTGATTTAAGGCCATTATCTGTTTGAAGAAAGTGTAAAATAACAAAAATAAAATAATTTAGTAATGAGTTTGATGCCCTTTATTCAAAAGAAAACAATCCACAGATTGGGGCAGTATGACAGCTCACAAGAAGTGGAGCATTCTTCTGGAGGGGCTTGGGCTAGAGAAAGTTTCATAGAGCTTAGAAGCAGCACCTTGGAAACAGGGTGTGATTGTCTAAGAAGACAAAAGTTTTGTTGTAAGAGTAATAGGTCCTGCTTTCTAGGGTAGAGTTAACTAGCTAAAACTGGACTGGATGGTTGTTGTTGGTGTATGTTAGGCTTCCTCAACAGAAAGCATTTCCCCTAAATTTTGGACTGACTTAGGTGTCAAGACCCATTTTGTGGGTCTCAATACCTGAATTACCTTTAAGTGCAAAACATTTTTTTATCCTTTGCTTATCTCCTATACTCCTTGAACTGTTTTGTATAAAATCTTGCTTTGATTCAAGGTAAAATTTTTGTATGAATATTTCATCAGTAATGTGGAGTACTCCATGTTGCATGAAATCAGGAGGCATAGTATCAATTACATGATGCTATCAATAGTGTAGTATCAAATAGATTTTTTCACTCTCAAGATGCATTTTAAAGTCACTTTCATTTTTTTATATTTATTGATTTTAAAGAGAGAGGAAAGGAAAGAGAGAGAGAGATCAGCTGCCTCCCGTATGCACCCCAACTGGGGATTGAACAAGTAACCTATGTATGTGCCCTGACCAGGAATCAAACCCCCAACCCTTTGGTGTCCGGGACAATGCTCCAACCAACTGAGTCACAATGGACTGCCCTATTTTCTGAGATTTCTTTATGGATTACCCCTCTTAAAACACCCAGTGACTCAATGTTCTCTTTTGTCTTTTCCATTGTATGCAATCTTAGTATCAGGAAGGGCTCTATTATCACCCATAAAACACTTGGGACGAATCTGTTCAATTATGGCTTTTTTAAAAAAGTGAAATGGAAAGCACAGCCTCCTATCAAAGTAAATATAAGGGGATAGATGAGAAGATAATTTTGAAAGTCCCTAATACATAAACCACAGCTTTTATCATCAAAATTTAACATGATGCCATTTTGGCAATTTTTGTCATTTATGTGGCAATAAGTAAATATTCAATTTGTTAGTAAGGGTTTCTATTTTCTTGTGTTAAATAAATAGTCATACTAATATATAACTATAAATTCCACAGGTATCATCTGTGAAAGTCACAACATTATGTTCATGCTTATACTTAGAATTTAATTATTTTTTTAATCACAATCTTCTGAAACAAAAGCCAGCTAGGGCATACCCATAAAATCTCCAGCAGCTTCTTAACTTCCCACAAACTCTCCCACTTCTGTTTAGCTGTAATGTTCTCCTTTTTTTCAGTTTTTCATATTCCAGATACTACAAAATGTCTATTGTTGAAAGTCCCTGGAAGAAGTTACTGTACTATCATAACTCTTTCTGTCTTCTACAAAATTATAACCAACTACTTGGCAGGTGGGCTCAAAGCCCTAACACTCTCAGGCCGCCACAGGATACCCCAGGTCTTGCTGAGTTGATAAGCCATGCTCTTATAAACAACATATAATAATAAATGTTCCACTCCCAAACTGTGGGTGGTCTGGTCTCTAAAGTCACACTATTTCTACATAAACTTCAAATTATTTTCAGGCTTCTATCTACTTTACTCTATATAATTAGATTAACTTTCTGGAACTAGGCAGAGAAATAGATAACACTGTCTTGTGTTTTCTCATCCTGTCTCTCTAATAGTTGCCCCTCCATCCCATATTTTGGGCTTAAGGTTATCATAATCACTCTTGTGAATTGATGCCTAGGGTGTCATCTGCCTCACAGTCAATTTCAGTTCATCATGCCATTTGGAGTTAGGTTGATCTGGATTCAAAGTCATGTTAAACCACTGATTTACTATGACCTTGGACAAGTTACTTAACTTTTTTGAATTTCAATTCCTTATCTCAAGTACAATGAAAGTACCATTATGTGTCTCAGAGGTAAAGCTTTTTTGGTGAAGCTTAATGAAGCTGATGCATGTACCAGGCACATGCACTGTGTCAGTAAAGGCTATTTACTCTGATATTGTCACCATACCCCCACATAAAAATTCCTCCAGTGATTTCTTACCTCCTGCAAAATAGTTTCATATGGTCTTCAGTAAAATGCTTTGTTTTTCTTTTTGCATTCCAAATACCACAAAGTACCTAATTCTGAGCAAATTAAACTTCCTCTGGAACTGAGGAAATTGTTCAATTTCTTAAAATCCAACTCAGTGGTGTGTTATTTCCAGCCTCATTTAGGAAGAAAGACTTATGCAACTGAGAATAATATTGTAGATATACTTGTGTGGTTTCTAGCAAGGTCTCAACGTTGTCAATCATGGTCTAGTACATCAGCAAGATGGCTCTCCAGAGACATTACACAAGGCAAATCTTTTAATATTTTATCAGCTGCTGTTCATAGCAGGCACTTCAGCTTAGTGAGTCTTTTTATTACTTCCTTTCATGTATTCTTGAAAAGCTTTTATCTCTGTTTATCGATTGCTACATTTAAAATTTTTATTTAACTTCGGTAAGCAGAGAGATATGATTAATAAATTTGATTAAATTTTTCAGTAGAAAATTACTCTAAATGTGCTTTCACAAATCTGATCCAGTGAAGTTCTCAAAGATATTTTTGTACATATTTGTATTTACTCCTTTGTTATGTTAGTTCTCTGAAACTGATACTCAAGTGAGGAAAAAAGCAAAATTGTAACTAACTCTTGGTTGGGGGGGAAGCTGTTTTAGGAAGAGCTATACATAAGGGGCCATATGCCAAGGATCAATTATAAACCTTAAAAAGAAAAAAATATATAACAGCTACAAATACATACACAGCCAATATTTATTCTCAAAATTTACTGAAATTTGCTTGTGCTTCTTCCTCTTAGTATGGAACTGCGAGTAACATCCAATTGTCACAAGAAAAACTTGTTCAGTACGAGGAAAAATTATTCAAGAGCCTCTTTTAGCTTACTCACAGTCAGAAACTTGCTGATTTCAATTTTTCTCATTTCAGCAGCTGCAAAAAGAACAAAGTGAGAAACGGCAGAGCTAACAAAGTTCATTAGACTCAATATATACTCTCATGAAACTTACTACGAAGATGTCATTGCTGAGGATACCATGGCATATTTCAAAAGACTACTGGGGTAGCCGGCTTTACCATCGTGCTCTCCAGAGCCCGATTAATCTTGTGCTGCCCAGCTGTGTTTCTTAGACTAGATGGGATGGCTATGATATAGCAAAATCTCACTCAAATCAAGAGATAGTGGTATATGACTAGGAATGTTTATAGAAAGAGATTATCTTAGTCTCAACCTGTCAACGTTGGCTGTACACTGGAAGCACTGGAAAGATTTCCAAAAAACTCATGATGTCCACACCACACCTCAAACCAATTAAATAAGAATTTCTGGGAGTGTAGACTCAGACATGAACTTTTTGTAAAGCTCCCCCGAGTGGATAAAATGAGTTGTCAGGAGTAAAAACAATTGCTCTAATATACATCCTTCCATTCAGGCAGCATTGAGTTACTTTTAGTCCTTGAACGTTTATAAATCCATGAATACACGCAGACATAAGTTCCTTAGTGTTGTCAACTATTCATGACTGTGCAGTTAAAAACAATTTGCATATAACACTTACATACACACACAACCTATTTACCTTTAGTCCTCTGGGAAACTTGGGTGGGCTTAGTGCTATTAAACTTTCCAAGTGGACATAAAGCTAAATCTCTTCCAATTATAACTGTTTCAGGTTATCTCAGTCTTTTTCCAGCACAGAGGGGACACTGTAGACCAGGACAAGAAATGCACCTTCACTGTAAGTACCGTAGAAAAGTGAAAGGATTTCTGTTGAGTGGTGTCATTGATCAGAGGAATAAGAGTAGGACAAGAAGTATCAAGAGTTCTCTTTGTCCATCTTATGTGTGAATGCATGATCCGAGCAGAGATGTCAAGTCGGTAGTTATAAGTGTCTGCTTTGAACTCAGCAAATACTGATTTGGGAGTTACTGACATGGAGAAAATACTTAAAATCATGAGACTAATTAACATCACATAAGCAGTGAGAAGTAAGCTCCAGAGAACTTCAACCTTTAGAAAGCAGGCAGGAAAAAGAAGTAATTGTAAATGAAACAAAGGTAGAGGAAATTGAGGGACATGCATATGGTATATCAGAGGAAATATTGTAGATTGTCATGAAGGTGAGGGGAAGCCAGAGGGCCAGAGACAATGCAGAAGGCCAGAGACCAACTTGTGTGAGAGAGTGTCCCTACAGGGTAATTGATTCCATCTGGGCTGCTGGAGCACAAGCAATTTATGAAGCATCCTTAGAGAAAGGTGACTTAGCACCACATATTTGAGCCTGAATAGGATGGGGGAAGAAGCATCTATGCAGGAATGAGGTCAGCGATGGCAACAAGAAATTGCTTTCATTTGGAGGAACAGATCAAATAAATGCATAGATGAAAGCTAGTGAGAGTCAGATTTCTCACACTCAGAGAAAAGCATATGGAAAGGAAGAACACAGTGATGAATCCCAAAAGTTGCAGTAGAATTGAAGGTGCTGACATTAACCTCTATATTAATACATACAGAGAAAGATGTGGATGGAGACAAAGACAGACTGACAGAGAAAGAAAATCAGATACAAATGTGTATTTACAGAAATAAGTATAGAATTAATATGTAAATATACATATTCCTTAGCAGGCCTGGGAACAGTAGCACCCAAGTACAAATAAGTGTGCCTTATTAATAAGTGATATCTGATCTTGGTTTCTAAACATCACTCTTCACTTAAAATAAAAGAAAATTAAGGATTTTTGAAGAAATAGATGAATGAGTCAAGGAAAGTAGAAAATGAGTCTGGGAAGATCTTATTGCACCAGAGAGAAATAAAGTGTTTAAACAATGATTCAGACATGTCAAAAAAACACAGAAGTCAGATTGAAGAGTCTCCCTCTACCTAAATGTGGGACAATTTGGGCATCAAAATAAGTAAATTCACCAATCTAAGCACATAAATGAATGAATCAAAAGTTTAGCAAAGAATGCAGTGCTGCCCTGACCTGTGTGGCTCAGTTGGTTGGGCATCATCTCACCAAGAGAAAGGTCACAGATTCAATTCCCAGTCAGGGCACATACCTGCGTTGTGGGTTCAGTACCCCATGGAGGTGTGTATTAGAGGTAGCCAATCTATGTTTCTCTCTCATATCAATATTACTCTCCCTCACTTTCTCCCTCCCTTCCCCTCTCTCTAGAAATAGTATCTTAAAAAAAAAAAAAGAATGGAGTGCTTACACAGTCTTAAAGTACCTCTCCACAAAATTCTTATTCACTGCAAAAGGAAAGTAAGAAACTTCATAGTGGGGAAATTTGGCAGACATGACCTTAAATACAGAATCAAAGTTATCATTATAAATAATAAGACTTATTAAAATCACGTGCTTTCTGACAGGAATATGGCCTCATTTCTACAAAATTTTTCTAAATGCATATAACTAGAATCTAATCAATAGGAAGTATCAGACAAACCTAAATCCATGGATAGTATACAAAATGACAGACCTAACAAATATATAAAATGTGTAAAAGTCAAGGAAATTGACACTACATAAAATTTTCCAGACTATTGAACCAGTATAGATAATAAGATTTCTACTCTGTGCAAATTATTTCAGATCAAAAAAATGATCCCTAAAATCAAAAGTATTTAGGCATCTTTTAGTTATTTTGGCATAATGCCCATTTTTTAATGTTTTTGAAATAGAACATTTGGTTTATAATCAAGTATTTTGTCCTAATAAGTTCTATGACCACAGCATATCAATAATCAAAGCTAAAGTGATAGCTTTGTTTTAGAACAAGCCATATTTATTTTTCTTGTTTTATTAAACACTGTGATGTTAAAACACTGTCACCATTTGTACTACAACTAATAATAATTGAAATATTGTTTTCACATAACTAAAATAATCTGTTTTAAAAAACAATAATGTAGAGACAACCGTGCTTGAACAACAGTAAAAAATAAAAATACCAAAAGCAAAAAAATAATAATATATTTTATTTCATTAACATCTAAACCACAGTTACACGCTTATTTTTGAATGTTTGGCAAAAGCCAATGTAATTTTTGAAAGATTATTTTCATCAAAAAGTCATTTTTTCCTCAGTGGTAATTAGCAACTTGATCAGTCACCTGAAAAGTGAAATCAAAACTGCTAACTATAGCAGAACTTGGAATATGTTCCTTGCCAGTCATTTGAATTATGTTCATATGGTTCGATGGCTTATTAGCCAAAAATAGGATTTATAGCATTAGTTCTGTTGCATTGTTCTTATATGATTTAAAAAGTGAGAACTGTTTTCAAAATGATAGATGATATCAGAGCATGAATGATTATTTGTTATCACACAGGATAAGTGGCTAGTATCCAATGTCTTCACTTGGACTCTACTGGACCATATATAACCTCTTTGGGTCGTCTTATAGAGCACCTAAAAGCATTTTAGCTCTCTGGTTGAGGCAACCTATATGTCAAGCAGAAAAAAATAAAACCACTGTTCTCAGGTTTGTGTTTCCCTGGAGGAAGAAAACAGTTTGATGCAATTTGTCAAAAGCCAGAATGGTACTTTAATGGACGATTTACTTTAAATGGCTGCAGTTATTGCAGAACAAAGGCCCGTAGCCCAAGATAAAAAATTCTTTCCAATTGGTTTTACTCAGATAGATTTAATTCCTTAAGATTAACTAAGGATATCTAACTTTCATACTCCTCATCTATCTAAACACAATAAAAGGAATAGTAAAAACTTCTGAGTGGCTGGGTTTCTTTGTCTTTAGTACGTGAAATGCAGTCGATTCTCTAATTCTGACATTCTGTTCAGACACCCGAGATAATAAGCAAATCAACAAAAATAATAACAACAGAAAAACTTCCCAAATTCAAAAAGGTTTTTAGCTGTCAAGACATTTCAAATAATCTTGAAATTTTACTAATGTGTTCAT
Source organism: Tonatia bakeri (assembly GCA_004024845.1). Lineage (NCBI taxonomy): Eukaryota > Metazoa > Chordata > Mammalia > Chiroptera > Phyllostomidae > Tonatia > Tonatia bakeri. Next base: position 45,453 of record PVIA01003326.1, read on the forward strand.
AAGTAAATGTGTAGATCTGTTTGTTATATACCTTTTTGCTTCATAAAGTAATTTTCAAACAAAACAAAAATAAATTGAAAATGTTGACATATAAAAGTTTAGAAATACTTCTATTTTATTTCTCATGCAAATTTATAAATTAGGATCATATATCTCACAATAATCATGACAGAGATTTTTACAAATATCGACTCAAATATCATATTTTGTTTCTTTATGCTTTCCTGTCCCTATTAATCTAATGTTAATGTTTGCAATATTTGAGGTTATACCAAAAACAGTACCATTATGATTCTGTCTGCATTTATCTCCCTGCTCCAGACTCCTTGGTTCAAAGATTAATCCCAAGTTGCAGATGGCAAGAAAGAAGTGTTGAAAGTATACCTGTGTGTTTGCCACGAGCGGACCAGAGCCACACACACTCAGCTTCTGCAGTGTAAACCAACACTGGAAAATGGCCAGGTGTCCTGGAGTCAAGGAGAACAAGAAAAACTGAAGTGACCTTTGGTGACAGCATGGATGGACCTAAGATTATTATGCTAAGGGAAACCAGCCAGTCAGAGAAAGACAATATGACCTCACTTATGTGGAGAATCTGATCAACAAAAACTGATGAACAAACTAAAAACAGAGGCATGGAGACATGGAACACAATGACAGTTGTCAGAAGGGAGGGTGAGAGGGACTAAATAAGAAGGGAAAGGATTAGGTAAAGAACAAAGATGCATAACCCATGGATATAACCCACAGATTGTAGTAAGGTGATGGTCAGAGGGAAAGAAGATGCTGGGTAGAGGTTGTCAAAGGCAGAGGGATGAATGGGGACATCTGTAATAGTGTTGATAATAAAAAATAAATTAAAAAGTAACCTTAAAAAAAAGAAAAACTGAAGTGGTTCAAAACAGGAGTCTTAGAACAATTTGAAATTTCCATCTGCCTTTCTATGCATGTTTGTCCATGCATAGAAATGCCACTTTCATGAAGAGTTGCAAATAAAGAAAACTACAGGACACATAAATCAGCACTAATATTGTCAATTCCAATCCCCATTATTTCACTGTTTCCTGTAAGGACCTGCTAGGAACAGGAGAGCTAAGTAGACCCAATAGGCTAATGTCAGCTCATGTGAATAATGCATATGTCATCTTCAAGTAAAATGAATGCACACTTTAATACCTTCATATTAAATAAGTTAGTTTGTGAAGGACTAAAAGGCAATTTTTTATATTCATCACCAACTTCTATGCTTTGCATAATAACACATCAGAACTTACAGTTTATAATTTTATTTTTCTATACATCCAGCAGAGAAATGAATGCCTAGGTACTATCAATTTCAAAATGCAGTATTTTTCTTCATTAAATGGAATTCTCTTCAATTTAGGGACAAATGAACTACTGATGCACACAGCAATATGGATGAATCGCAAAATAATTTTGCTGAGTGAAAGAAGCCAGACCCAAAAAAATATAGTATGTTTGTATAAAATGCTAGGACATGCAAATGAATCTGTTGAAGCAAATCTGATTGGGTGCAGAGGGCACTGGGAGCGACGGGCAGCAGGGATGGCAGAGTTCACTGGGAAGCTTTGGGGATGATCGTTATCTGGACCGGGCTTCTGGTTTTATTGGCATGCACATACATCAGGCTTATTAAATTGTACAATTTAAATATGGGTGGTAGTTTGTATCAGTTATCCTTCAGTAAAATTGTTAATTAAAAACAAAATTATAACAAATGTATTTATAATTTTTTACCAATAAATTGTGACTAATACCAGATACTATAATAAGGAAAAGCAGGGATTGGGGAGAGAAATAAAAGACATGTGGGATCTCTGTGTACTTCATGTTGAATTTTTCCATAAGTCTAAAAACAGAGTCTATTAATTTGTTAAATATATACCAAAAGCTTGAGAGAGAAGTTTTGTGACAAATATGTGAGTTTTAGAGTTGTGACTAAGGAATTTCTTATAATAAGGGTAGAAAATTGGAAAAAAATCACATATTATTTTTCCCATTTTCTATAAAAGCAAACATGACAATTTCTGTGCCAGAATCCTTGTGAAGTTATACTTATTGATGAGTGCTATTTCAATATACTTATCTTTTTAATCTCACACTATTCTTCAGACATAAAGAAGAATGTATTTTTAACAAAAGCTCTGTTTCATGTTCTGAATCACGTTTGTCTGGATGTAGAAGATTACTATGGATATGATGGGAGAAACACCAAATTGGTTCTGGTCTGAAAGTCTCAATTCCATCCCCTCTCTGAAGTTACAATACTGTGATTCTCCTTCACTGTGTTTGTTAATCAACACAAGAACATACAACTATGTGTCTGACTCTTCACCACATTTTCATTAAAGAACTGAACATGTAGTTAAAGGAGGAGAAGCCTCATTCTGAGGAATATCATGGTGGGAACCATGAGAAAACACAGATAAAAATGTCAATTCCTGTAAAGAAATGATGATGTTAAGTTAAAATATTCCATTATTGAAATGCTGCCTTCTCCTCACCCTATAAGGATCATAAGTGACCACAATGGTGACTTAAACTGTAATGTCACTCCATTTGCACTGAACTTCATCCTATGAGAAACTTACAGGTTGAACAATAGAGTCAGGAGAGTAATGTGCTCACCTGTATTCTTTCATATCACATAATTACATAGTGCCTAACAATGTATGGTCAACTGCATCCAGACATCTTTTCCTGAAGCTATCTCTGCTTCTTTCTTTTCAAGCTTTATTAAGCTATAATTTACAAATAAAAATTGTACATATATCAGGTGTATGATACAATTGTTTGGTATAGGTATGCACTGTAAAATTATGACCATAAACAAGTTAATTCACATATCCATCACCTTAACTTTGGTGGAGGAAGGAGGTAAGAAATCTCAAGACCTACAGTCTTATCAGCTTTCCAGTACACAATACAGCATCCTTCTTAAAACTGTTCGAGAGAAACTTGGTGATCTAGCCCTCACTCGACTTTGTCTTTTGTTACTCCTTTCAATTGCTACCTCTTGAATCAACAGCCAAAGAAATTTATAAGGTAGTAAATGTAATTACATTGTATCTAATTGCCAGAATGATACAACATATTTTTCAAATAGCAATTCTGACCATCCTTAGTGGATACATAGACACACATATCCATTTCTGGGGGATGAAATTAAATCAATCCCATCAGTGTGGAGAAGTAGCCCATTCTGCAAAACTACTTTGTAACCCAGTTGTTAAGCAAAAGCTTTCAATATGTGGCTTCCTGTTATTTTTTTTTTATTCATAGACTTCACTTTTGGCATATAGGTCACCAACACTAAGCAAATAAGCATTCATTGACAAGTTCCAGGCACTGGGCTGTCCTGAGCAGTCAGTAAAAGATTTAGTTAAACTTTCATGGAGTTTGAATATATTTAAGGATGTACAAAATTAAAAAGACTGTAGCACCAAAACCAAATAATTTTGAGAGTGTACATTCAGGATGCTATGAGAGTATGTGATTTGAAAGAGCAGAAGGACATATTATGTCACATCTATGACCTATCACTTTGCTGTTCCAAGTACTCACACACACACACACACACACACACACACACACACACAATGGTATTGTACAATAGCTTTGGGACCCCAGTAAGCTTTCAGAAATACTTAGCCCAGCCCTTACCCCAGACCTACTGGACCAGAATATGAATTTTTGCAATATCTCCAGGTGATTCACATGTACAAACTTTGAGAACAAGTGTCCAAAGGCAACTGAAATCCACATTTTGAAAAATAGCTAAAAGAATCAAATTTAATAAGCTCTAAACAGCATCTGGCAGTTCCTAGTTTATCATTTCTAAATAAGAAAACTTTATTTTCTTGACACATCAAATGATTTTTATCTGTCAGTCAGGAAGGTAGATAAGGTGGGATACTTAAACTCTTGGTATAAATCAATCACATGCAATAATGGATAACTTTTCCTTTTATTACATACAACGCACCAGGAACTTTTCATATACAACCATATTCTCATTTAAACCTCAACTCAGACAAGAAAAATGAGGTTTCTCAATAGGTGGTGACTTCATATAAAATCAGGTCTGCCTGACTTCACAGTTTAGACTAACAAAATGCTTTTTTTTCCTTTTTTAAAATTATTTTATTTATTTATTTCTAAAGAGAGGGGAAGGGAGGAAGAAAGAAAGGGAAACATCAATGTGTGGTTGCCTCTCACACACCACCCACTGGGGACTTGGCCCTGCAACCCAGGCATGTGCCCTGACTGGGAATTGAACCAGTACCCTTTGGTTGGCAGGCAGGTGCTCAATCCACTGAGCCACGCCAGCCAGGGCACAAAATGCTTTACAACATCTCCGATTTTCATATGGTATTAAAAACAAATATTTTTTCTATATAAGCTTATAATTTCTACTTAACTTATATGTAGGCTAAAATATCACTTTTTAATACAAAACAATGCTTAGAAAAATTCTAACACTCAGATTCACCAAATCATGTTTCAGAATGTATTTAATATTAATTTATATAGGTAACATTCTTTATGTTCAATACCTCATAATGGTTAAATTTTACAATATTTATACATTTTTTAGATTTTCTGAGCTTAGAGTGTAAATTCAAAAATTATCTTGCAAATTCAGCTGTATTTTGTCATTCTTCAGTCAATGCTTATCTCACAAGACAAAGGCATATTACAGGACACGTAGTCAAATCTAAGATGGGAAACAAGCATTCATTCCTGTTTACTGGTATATTTTTTAATCATTTTAATTTATGACCATTTGTACAGCAACTCATTTTCCAAAAAAAGATGGTTCTAAGTCATTTTTATTGACATTGACTAAATCAAAGGCAGCAGTCACAAAATATCTACAAATTATCTGAAACACTGTTTTACTCCTGCTTTCCAGCCAAATAAATGACAGAATGGGATTCCTAGTCAAGAGCACCTCAATATTATAAGAAACAAATTTGCTCTTAAAACTGAAATAGGCCTTTACCAGAAAAATTGGGGTCAGGCCCTTTACTATGTACCAGATATATTCAGAATCAGCTAATATGTTCTGTGGTCTGAGAGTAAGAAACAATTGATATCTTGATCAATGATGGTGTTGAGAGCACACAAGTTTTCTTGCATTCACAGCAGTGAATCGATATATAATAAAGTTTTAACCTATCAGGCATAACAAACGGCAACAAACACGATGAAACCATTTGGGCATGGTTAAAGAATTTGAGCAGAACAAGAAATTTATAATAAAGGAATCAAATGGTACATTTAATGCCAGTGTTAACTCTATTTCTCTACCTATAATGGCTATAAATTTGTGCAGCACAGTTGAGTGACTTGTTTAATCCTATCAAGTGATTTCATATGTAGTAATAGAGCACTTTCTTCACAGCTTAATTTCTGGAATCGTCATATTATCTGTGATGCACAGAGTGTAAGTCAGAGCTTACAAGATTAAAAATGATTATCAGCAGTTGCACTGCATCCATATCATAGGTGCTGAACATATACGAACACACTGGCCTTGTGAAGAGTATATCTGATTTTTCTGGCAGTAACTTGCATGTCTATTTGAAATACATTGTGTCACACTAGATGTTACTACTTTCTTAAAGGTGAAATTTATTTTACAGATTTTTACTTTATAAATGTAACGTTTATAAAATTTTTTGGAAACTAAAGGAGAGGGGGGTCATTCCTAAAATGCCCACCCAGATGTATTTTGATATTTCCATTTTTTTCTATAGTAGTATCTTCACTAACAGGAAAAAGGTCAAATCATACAGGAAAGTTTAAAGTAAATAAATATAACCACCTTTCAGTTTTTCTTTTCTGTTTGCCCTAACAGACATCTTCTTTAAAAAGGATTATTTACATTTCCACATAAACTTCTTTTTCCCAACTAGCTCAAGATGCTTGTTTGTTATAATTTGTAGTTCTCATCATAACTGTATTTATAATATTAAATAGTCTACTTAAATCTGTCTCTCACTCCATCACCTTTAATCTAGCCTATTCTAGAACACTCGAGTACCTTTCATGCTTCATATTTCTGCCCATGACACTATTAGTTCTGGCTCTGTAACTAAGATTTCTGTGTATTGACTATACAAAAACTCCATAACTTTAAAGATGATGAAATTACAATTATAATACTGTGATTATCATGCACCACAGAATTAAACAATGTGATTGGGAAATTTAGTCATGTTTCACTTAACCCTAAGTGCTTCCTGCTCAAGCAAGTGCTTCAGGCATCAAGGTTCAGTGGGTTCACTTTGAATTACTATTGACTATAGTTTTCAGATTATACTTAGCTGCTCTTCACTGTGGTTAAATCTTATGTTCTGTTCTTTGTAGCTGTGGATGAAATTCTACATCTAAATTCAATTTCCCTTAGAACTTTGCATTTTCCAGTCCAGTGTTGCTGCTAAGTAATCTCAGTTTCATTCACTTGGTTGTATTCTTTTTTCCTCTATAAGCATAAGTCATTTACTTTTAGACCTAGAGTTCTGAAATCTCATCAGATGTGTCTTTTTATAATTATCTTTTCATACTCAATTGGTCTTTCCAACACAAACAATTTTTGAGTGTTCTTTTCCTTTTCTGAATTACCTTTTTTTCCTTTTTGAACTCCAAACGGTTTATTTAGATACTAGTCTTTATTGATTTTGTGCCTTCTTAGCAATTTGACCATAACATTGTGTACATACTTCTACTGAATTTATTGTAGCATTTAAAAATCATCCTTTTAGGTGTCCTCAGCTTGACTACAATTTCTGTTGAAAAAAAATAAATGTTTTATTCATTTTTGTGTTTTCAAAAACTATTTCTAAACTGAAATTAACATATAGTAAAGAGCTGTATGTTTAAAATGCAGGAAACTAAACTGTCACTTGAAGATGATGCCTAATGTTTATATTAAGGAACATATTTTTCCTCAGGTGGTACTCAGGTAATAGATATCTTCTAACCAACCTCTATGAACTCACTAATCCCTAATTCCCCAACTGGCACACGGCAGCCACGGTGCCCTGCACACTTCTGGCTGCTGGAGATGTTCTCTAGGGCTCCAAGGCATCTTTGTTCCCACCAGTTGAAAACACTTTCACAAAATTGCTGATATGGGTATGAGACACTACCTTTTGTTATCTTCCCCAAGCTAATTCCTACTCATGATTTCCATTCCTAACCCCCTAAAACCGCTCTGGGCCCGCTCCAAGCACATCTGAAGTACTTTGCACCTACCATCATTATGGTGCTTATCAGCTCAGTGCATACTGTGTACCTCCTGCACAGATACTGTGAGCATCTTATACCGTGCAATCAATATCTATGCCAGGCACCTAGTAGGCATTTAATGAATATGTGTTGACTTAATCAATAAAGATGAAAGTTTCCATGGTCTATGTCTCTGAAAATAAAGGTAACTAATAAGAAATTAAACATTTTTAAGAAATAAAATTCTGCCAATAAATATTAAGTGACTCTGATAAGGTAATTACCAATTAGCAGATTATTAAAGGACTACTAAAATTAAATATTAATGAACAAAAAGGAAATATTAGACACAACCAAGGATTATTATAGGGAATTGGCAAGAAACACCAAAGAATAGTATAAAAATATATAGAATTCTTAATAAATTTAGTGTTTAAAGTTTCTGGGAACAATAAAAAGGCTCTTTCATTAGATGTAGCAGGAAAAAAATACAGTACCAGCAATAGTCATTAAGTATCCACTACATACAAGCACTGTGGTTAGTTCCATTGGAAATATCAATAGAAGTGCAGCATACTCTCCAATCTCCTGATTATAATCAAATTAGGAAGTGCATTTCTTTTTGGAAGGATAATATAATATAAAACATTGTATTTGCGAGATTATTATGTAAAAATCTGTATCACAGAATACAGAGAAAAATATTACTTCCAGCTGGCAATGCATAGAAAACCCTTTTGGAATTAGTTGAACTAAGTGACAGGGATGAAGGATTTAATAACCACTTTGTTGAAACAAAAGGAAACAACTCAGCCTGTTATCGAAGCATTGAAAACAGGGAATATACATGTTAATGTACCTTTCTCGTGTGTCTGTTTTTGTTAATATGGGCAAGAAGGAGAAACAAAGAGAAGGTTGAATACAAATAAACTAAAGATTCGACTATTTTCCTTTTCAAGCTTTAATGTTCAAACACTGCTCAATAAAATGCTTCTCCACAGGAATACTTTCATATAAGCCCAACTTAAAAGTGATAAATTGAAAAGCTAGGAATTAATAAAAGCACCCACAGCTCTGAAATACTAGGTATGAGGGGGGCAAACTGAGAACACGTGACGAAGTAAATGGCTGAACCTCAGTAGCTCTCACGACCTTCTGTTTAGCATGCTCTGCCTGTGAGATTTTTGGCAATTTTGTCCTTGGATGTATGGATGCATTTTCACTCCAAAAATTAGAATGTTTATCTCTCTGTCAGGTTTGTCAGGGCTTTTATTTTTCCCTCAACTTCAGGTAGGGAGTTTATTCTTAGCAATGAATGTCTCTATTTTTATATCGGCTCTTTTTAAGAGCCAATGCAAGATCAACATGCAAGAAATCAATGGTTTAATATAATTGCACCTTGCTTTGTATAGAAGTTATAAAATATTTTTAAAATAGCACTCATCTTTTTTAGGATATATGGAAATAGCTATGCAGAGTCCCTTAGGAGGGAAAAAACTAAACAAGTGTGCAGCTCTTGTATTTTTAGATATTTTCATGTCAAAAATAATGAGGAAAATCTAAAATGCACATTTTTAACTAAAATAAAATTTCTTGCATTACCAAAAAGATTCCATTCATTTTTTAACTTTTTTTCAAAATCAGTAAGTTAAAAACATAAATGGAACTAAAGACTTGAATTCTCAGAATACAATTTATATTTTTTAAAAATATTAAAAGTATTTAAGTGGTTAAAAGTCATTATAAATATATACTTCTTATGTCATATTAGCAATACCATGTGGCCATTTCCTTTAACTTCATTAAAGAGCACTATTATAATATGAATAAATTATAAAGAATCTGCTAATAAAAATAGAAGGAAATGTTCCTTTCTCAAACCAGGGCCTCCACCTGGAGCTTTCTGTCCCTGGAATAGTTATTCTTTTGCCCTCATCCCTCCAATCTTTTCAGAGCAAGCTCCTTCTCAGACTTCATCCTTAATGTTAAATTCTCAAGAACCTTCCTGATTATATCCCATCCTCTATTATTTCCTCAATCAGGAACTTCTAGAAAATTTCACAAAATTAAAATTATTCACTTTGTCTGTGTTTTCTTCATTTTGTGAGAGACCTTGTCTCTCTTGTTTGCTATTATAGCCCTGATACTTAGATCAGTGCTGAGAATGCCTTAAAAATAATTACTGAAATCATAACAAGTGTCTTTTCCAGCTGCGATGCTGCAATGCTATGAAGCTACAAATCATTAACAGGAGGAAAGGGGGAAATTTTGCAAACATGTGGAAATTAATCAACACAACCCTGAACAACCATTTGATCAAAGGGGAAATCAAAAAGGAATCAAAAAGTATCTTGAGACATATGTGAATAAAACTGTAGTATATCAAAATGTATAGGATGCAACAAAGCATATCTAAGAGGGAAGTTTAGAGCAACCAATGCTATGGTAAGAAAAAAAAGAAAGATCTAAAATAAACTAACTTTACATCTCAAGAAATTTTAAAAAGAACATCAAAGTAAACTCAAAGTTACATAAAAGAATGTAATAAAAATAAGAACAGAAATAAATTAAATAAAGCCTAGAACAGAATAGAAAAAAAATCAGTGAAACTAAGAGCTGTATGTTTGAAAAGACAAATCTAATTGCCAAACCTATAGACAGACTAACCAAGAAAAAAGAAAGAGGACATAAATGAAAATAAAAATAACAAAGAAGGCAATACAACTGATGTCAAAGAAATACAAGGGGTTGTTAAAAGCTACTATGCACAATTACATGCCCAGAACTTGGATAACCTTAAAAAAATGGATAAATTCCTAGAAACATACAACCTACCAAGATTGAATCATGAATAGAAAATTTGAACAGACAAGTAACAACTAAAAAGATTGAAGTAATAATCAAAACCTCCCAACAAGAAAAGCCCAAGATCAAATAGGTTTGTTGGTAAATTCTATCAGACATTTAAAGAATAATTAATGAAAGTCCTTTTCAAACCGTTCCAAAGACTTAAAGAGGAGAGAACACTCTCAAACTCATTCAAAAAGGCCAGCATTACCCTGATACCAAAGCTAGATAAGGACTACAAGAAAAAAAAATACAATGAAAAAAAACTATTGGCCAATTCCTGACGAATACAGACACAAAAAAATTTCAACAAAGTATTAGGAAATCAAATTCAACAGCACATTAAAAGAATCATACACCTTGCATTTCAAGGATGCAAGAATGGTTCATTATATACAAGTCAATAGACATGATATACCACATTAACAAAAAATTAAAATAAAAATCATGTGATCCTCTCAACAGAAGCAGAAAATATGGGAGACAAAATTTAACACCCATTCAGTGTATGATGAAAGTCATACACAAATTTAGGAACCTATCCTCACATAACCAGGACCATATATGACAAACCTACAACTAACATATAGCTGAACAGTGAAAAGTTAGCAGCTTTTCTTGTGGGAGCTGGAACAGACAAGGGTGCACACACCACTTGTATTCAGTATAGCACAGAAAGTCCTGGTCAGAGCTGTTAGGAAAAATAAAGAAAGAAACAATATTTATCCAAATCAGAAAAGGAAAAATAAAATTGTCACCGTTTGCAGATGGCATGGTATTGTAAATAGAAAATACTAAGGACTCTAGCAAAAACACTGTTGGCACCAATAAACAAATTCAGTAACTTACAGGATTCAAAATCAACATAAAGATCAGTCGCAGTTCTATACACAATTTGCCTCCTGGACAGTGGCTTAAGAAATATTAATTGTTTACTGCTTTCTCAAGTGTCATCAAGGACTTCTTTTTTATTATTATTTTATTTTAATTGTTGTTCAAGTACAGTTTTCTGTCCTTTACTCCCATCCCAGCCCACCCTCCCATCAAGGACTTCTTAGTTATAAAAGATAATGCCCTTTTCTGAGTTTTCATTTTCCTTGTCTTTCCCTGTACTACAGACTCTAACTCTTTCCTCTTTCTCTTTTCTTTTTTTCTTTTTTGGCTCTCATCTCTGACTTTGATAACCATCACATGTGTTCTCAGTCTGCCTCACCAACCACTCCTTCCCTCATTGACTACTTTTCTCTTCTCAAAAAAGTTATTAGTAATCTCTACTTCCCTAACACACCACATTTAATTCACAACTAACATTTCTACAACCATCATTTTTTTAATATGATTAAGGAAGACTGGAATTTAGGAACGCTCTCAGAAGTTAAAATATGCATATTGATCCCAACTTCCCATCTTTAAACATATTAGCATCATTTTGTGTAACCATATATTTTCAAATATAATATGTTACAAAACATATATACATAATTTTCCAAAGCCAGACACCTATTCAAAACACTTTACTTTATCTTTCTATCTCTGAAACTATTGCTGTTAACTCAGGTTCTAGTTGTCCTTCGAAATTACCTTTCTCTGATGTCCCTTATCCAATCAGTGATTTTTCCTTTCCAGTGCCTCTTCCAGCTTCCCATTTCTTTCCGTTTCTGTTCAGGCCCTTATCATTTCTCACCTGGGTTACTTCGGTAGAATTAAAATTCTCATCTAAGTCTCTAGGTTTCAGAAACTTTTCTTCATCTCTCCATCTCACTCTATTGAGAGATTAATCTTCCTCAGAGACCTATGACACCCTTTCCATCATGTCAGTTCACTGTTCAAAAATCTTCTGTGAGAAAGAACACAGAAAAGTGAAAATAGATCATTTACCTGACAGAGGAATGCAGAGACAAGTTATTTTTTCTTTTGATTTTCTTTATAAATCCTATGGTATAGTTATAATATTGCTTTACATGATTATTATAATAAAATTAACTGTCTAGAAGTTAAAATTCAAGCGGTCTTTACATATTCTTTCAACATTGCTTCTGGCACTTCTTATTCCATTTCTCCATTAACTAAACCATTAACCTGCTCTCTCCCCGCCCTCCACATTCAGAATGTGAAACTCACATTCTGCAAGTATTTTAAACTTAAATTCCACTGCTGTGTAACTTTCTTGGAAATGCTAACTAAAGATAATTTCCTTTTATACACATGCACACTTAGTTTCTTATGAGAATCAATCATTCGACCTCCATCATTGAAGCTTTTCATTGGTATTTATGTTTTCACTTTTATTTCCCTTTTCTCCTCAAATTAAAAGAAAAACATATCCTTAATAGCAAGAATTCTTTCCTTTGAAAGAGAGGCCACAGTGACAGGAAAACACATAATAGGTGCTTAATAAATATTTATTGTTTCAATGGCTAAATGATCAAGTGCTACAAAGGAAAAAAAAGGCATTTTCTTGTGGAGTAAATTTTTTGAGTTTTGTATTAAAATTAAAACCAGATCAGAAAAATGTTGTCTTTGGAGACTGTTCCAAAAGAGCCAGCATAATAGCCATTGTTCAATATTGAATCAAGAGATTGAGTATAAATGTAACACATCCACAAAACTACAAAAGTAACTCATTTACTATTAAATGAGACACTCTTCTCTCATGGAACTGAAGTATTAGGTACCACCCAGAACTCAGCTCCCAATTTTATCTCTAGGTGCAAGAAATACAAGCAGCATTCTAATTGTCCCTTTGACTTTGTTTTCTTTCTTTCCTTCCTTCTTTCTTTTCTTTCTTTCTTTCTTTCTTTCTTTCTTTCTTTCTTTCTTTCTTTCCTTCCTTCTTTCTTTCTTTCTTTCTCTTTCTTTCTTTCTTTCTTTCTTTCTCTTTCTTTCTTTCTTTCTTTCTTCCTTATTATTGTTCAATTACAGTTGTCCCCATTTCCCCCCTATTACTCTCCCCTGCCCTACCCACATCCACCTCCTACATTCAATCTTCCCCAACCATTGTCTTTGTCCATGGGTCATTTTCCCTGACTTGACCCTTCCCCTTCTTTCCCCCATTATCCTTTGTCCCTCTCCCCTCTAGTTACTGTCAGTTTGTTCTTTATTTCCATGTCTCCAGTTTTATTTTGCTGGCTTTTTTCTTTTGTTGATTAGATTCCCCTTATAGGTGAGACCATGTGGTATTTGTCTTTCACCACCTGGTTTATTTCACATAGCATACTGCTCTCTAGTTCCATCCATGTTGTCATGAAGGATAAGCATGCCTTCTTTCTTTCTGCTGCATAGTATTCCATGTGTAAATGAACCACAGGTTTTTGATCCACTCATTTACTGATGTGCACTCAGGCTGTTTCCAGCATTTGGCTATTGTAAATAATGCTGCTATAAACATTGAGGCACATAGGTTCTTTTGGATTGGTGTTTCAGGATTCTTAGGGTATAATACAAGCAGTGGAATTGCCGGGTCAAAGGCAGTTCCATTTTTAGTTTTTTTTAAGGAAATTTCATACTGTTTTCCACAGTGGCTGCACCAGTCTGCATTCCCACCAACAGTGCACTAGGGTTCCCTTTTCTCTACAACCTCATCAGCATTTGTTGTTTATTTATTTGGTTATGACGGCCATTCTGACCTGTGTGAAGTTGTATCTCATTGTGGTTTTAATTTGCATCTCTCTGATGGCTAGTGATGCTGAGCAACCTTTCATAGGTCTCCAGGCCCTCTGTATGTCCTCCTTGAAGAAGTGTCTGTTCAAGTTCTTTGCTCTTTTTTTAATTAGATTTTCTATTTTCCTGGTGTGGAGTCACGTGAATTCTTTATATATTTGGACATCAATCCCTTGTCCAAAACCTGTACTCAGAAACTATACAACACTGAAGAAAGAAATTAAGGAAGATACAAATAAATGGAAGCATATACCATATTCATGGATTTGAAGAATTAACATCATCAAAATGTCAATACTACTGAAAGCAATTTATAGTTTCAAAGCAATCCTTACTAAAATACCAATGACATATTTCACAGATATATAACAAACATTGAAAAAATTTATATGGAACCATAAATGACCCCAAATAGCCTCAGCAATTTTGAGAACGAAGAACAAAGTAGGAAGTACCACAATACCTGATAATAAAACTATATTACAAGGCCACTGTAATCAAAAGAGTCTGGTACTAGCATAAGAACAGACACAGAGATCAATGGAACAGAATACAGAAATAAACTCATGTCTCTATAGTCAGTTAATATTTGACAAAGGGAGCAGAAGTGTAAAATGGAGTAAAAATGACCTTTTCAACAAATGGCATTGGGAGATCTGCAAGGCTACATGTAAAAGAATGAAACTCAACCACCAGCTTACACCATACACAAAAACAAGCTTGGATAAAGGACTTAAATATAAGTCACGACACCATAAAAGTCTTAGAGAGAATATAGTGAGAAAAATTTCAGATATTCCACAGAGCAATATTTCCACTGATATGTCCCCTACAGCAAGAGACATAAAGGAAAGAATAAACAAATGGGACTTCATCAAATTAAAAGGCTTCTGCCCAGCTAAAGAAAACATCAGCAAAATTAAAAGGGAACCAACCATATGGGAAAATATATTTACCAATGATACCTCTGGCTTTGTTTTCATGCATGTCACTCAGAAATCAACATTTGCTTGAATTGCTACCATGGTGGGGCCTGGGTGGGAGCCATTCACTGCAGTCATCACTGATGCTTTTTAAATGAAATATTACATTGATATGACACAGAGTGTATGAAGTGACACAACTTAACAGCAGCCTAAGGGGGAAAAACTTTTAACACATAGCTACTTAGGATATCATTTCTCTTTTCCAATAACACAACTAATCTGGATTTTAAAAAAAGCAAATAAACATATCTAGCTCCTTGGATAGATTAACTTATATTTTTACTGCACATTTACTTTGTGGTTTGCTGCAGTAAGCAATTTAGAAGATCTTATTATTCTATTTATCATTTGATACTCTTACAGAAGCTGGTAAGTACACCCATTTTCTAAATCTTATGTTAGCCAGCAGTAAACATAGCTCAAAGCTGGCCATGGGACTGCTTATAAGATGCTAGGATATTGCCAGAGGGTACAGGGTAGCTCTTCTGTCCTCTGCTTTCCACTTTAATGACAGCAGAAGAGAAAAATGGCAGTACAACCATCGGCTAAGCCACCAGCTACTGCTGCTAGCAGGTTCCACCCTAGGAGAATCCTAACTACAATCATTCACTGAGCAAATTTCCTGTGTACAAGGCACATATTTAACCTGGGGAACAGATGCTTCCGCTGATGGTGGTATACCTATTGACAACTACATTGACTATTTAAGTTTCTTTTTAAAGTTGAATGAATATGTAGGAAAGTATTTTTGTTATTTTTTAACTCAAACTCAATGAATAACAAATATGTAAAATACAAAATATTGTATTTAATTGTCTCTCTTCATGCTGACCTTGGAGTATATTACAAAATCTTAAGAGAAAGATTCTTTTTAACTCTATTTTCTACCACTGCAACTCTTAAGCACATAAAACAAGCAAGCAAAATACAACCAGAGACACTGAAATAAAGAACAAACCAACAGTAACCAGAAAGGAAGGGAAAGAAGGATAAAGGGGAATAACAAGGGAAGGGTCATCAAGGAACATCTATAAGGGACACATGGACAAAGCCAAAGGGCGTAGGTTCGAGGGTGGGAGGTGGAGATGGGTGGTGCAGAAGGGGACCCGTAGTGGAGGGAAAATGGAGACAGCTGTACTTAAACAATAGTAAATAAATAAACAAACAAACAAATAAATAAGAAATAACATATTTTTTTAATCTACTGAGTTTTTTTTGTTTGTTTCAAAATAAAATGTTCATGCCAGTCATAGTATCTTTGTGATGCTATTTGCTGGATGAACAAAGACATCTGTATCGCAGAGAAATCACTTCGATTCTCTGCTCTGTCAATCTCCATTGGTTACCATCACGCAAATACATCTGTAGCCGGGATGCTTTCTCTCCACCCAGCATAAAAGAGGAGTCTGGGTTTGTGGCAACAATTGATACCTGCAGTTTGAGGGTGTTTGGAATGATGACTTGCTGATTTTTGCTTCTGTTTTTCCAGTGCTCCTATTAGCTTCAATTGAAATTCTCCCTCAAGATGCCTGTTCTTCAATACTGTTATCTCCCACACCTCTCATAGTTCTAACCATTGTCATCTGTTTACATGGATTGAGTGTGCTTTAAAGTGATTTTATTCAATGGTAGGAGCACATATTTTTCTGGGACCTGGATGCTGATCTTACTGAAGTGGGGCTTTCATAAAACACAGAGGAAACTTCTCTGTAGTGGTGGGCTTAGGTCCTGCTATCCACTGAAAGACTGACATGCACTGAAAGACAGTACTTTGAAAGCTTTGAGTGCATTTACAAACAAAATCATGGTTGCTTTTTATGATTTTTAATATTTTATTTCTTTCTAAAATTAGATTCTATTAAACTTAAGATAGTAACAAAAACAAACATCCATTTCCCATTGGATTTCGGGATGGTGGCCTCAAACTTATTACTCATATTCTTAGAAGGCAATGTAAAAATGGAAATGAAACTTACAGTATTTATAAGAAAAAAATATTTGCTTAGGAGAAGGGAGAAATTCCTGTCAGTATCCTGAGAATGTTTCCCCCATTGATCCTTATAAACAGATCCCTGTATGATGTCACAAACACTGGAACCTAACAAATATGTACTATGTACCCATGTGCTTCTCAAAGTTCATGCAGACTCCAAGTAAGTTGCAGTTTCCTCACACATACCGGCACTTTTGTCTCTTGTTCTCTCCTCCATCAATAGGACACTACTTGGTAAGGTGCCCTCTGTTCTCAGTTTCAGTCTAAACAAGCACAGAGCCTTTTTCTATCCACTGCCACATTCCCAGCGCTAAAGCAGCACCTTGCACACAGCATATTAACATTTGCTGAGTTAACAAATGAAATTTGTAACATATTCTTTATATAGTTGATCTCCATTTTTTAACCAAATATATCTAATCCCCACTATTATTTCTTCCCAGAATTCCAACTCTGACCAATTTTCGCATAACCAGAAGTAGCAATATCTTCCAGATTTTTCTGTTGCTTATAGCAACGAAATCATTTTCAGTTTTCTCTTCTATATTCCCTTTTGATGTGCTACAAAATAGCAGGCCTTTTTCCTGTCAGAGTTTAGGTCTCAGAGTTCCAGGGACAAAAAAAATGTACAGTGGTCTCACCCACAGTTTCACCCTTTGTGGTTGCAGTAAGCTGCAGTCAGCCATAGTCTGAAAATACTAAATGGGAAATTGCCAAAATAAACATTCTTAAGTTGCAGTTGCTTGTCCTTTCGAGTACTGTGATGACAACTCACAGCATCCTGCTCTGTCACAGCGGCAATGCAGATCATCCCTCGGTCCAGTGTCCCCACACTGTACACGCCCCACCCATCCCTCACTCAGCAGCCTTCTCAGTTATCAGGTTATCAGATCAACTGTCCAGCATCACAGTGTCTGTGTTCAAGTAACCCTCATTTTATCTAAAATGGCCCCCAAACCCAAGATGCTGGCAATTAGAATATGCCGAAGAGAAGCTGTGAAGTGCTTCCTTTAAGTGAAAAGGTTGAAGTTCTCAACTTGACGAGGGAAAAAATTATATGCAGAGGTTGTTAAAATCTGTGATAAGAACAACTCTTCTATCTGTGAAATGCTGAAGGAGAAAAAAGACATTTGTTCTAGTTACAGGAAAAGTTAGAGCCACAGTACATGATAAGTGCTTCATTAAGACAAAAAGGGCATTAAATTTGTGGGTAGAAGATACGAACAGAAAACATGCCCCAACTGAAGGCAACATGTTGCACCAGAAAGCACTGAGCCTGTACAAAGACTTCAGCCAGGGTATGTATGTGTAGGTAAAAGCATAGAACACACAGGGCTCAGTACTATCCATGGTTTCAGGCATGCACACTGGGGGTCTTGGAATATACACCCCGTGGATAAGCCGTATCTTGTAGAAGTAAACAAATGTATGTGATCTGAAAAAACATGTAATGTCTATGCTATATTTGCAACAATTTACCATTATAAAACACATTCAAATAATTTAAACCAATAACTATAATGCAGATTCTAGACAAATAGATAGTCTTTATTAACAACTTCATTCTTGCTGAGTATATTAGTGAGTTCAGCAATATAGAAGTTGCTCTACATATGTCGCTTCTGAAGTTAAGAGATCACAAATTTCTGGATGTGAGAATTACCTTGAGATTTAACCCTGAATCCAGCTAAAGTTGCAATGACCTAATTTGCCTTCTTTCTCATCACAAAAGCTGTAAGATTCTACTCTGCTCAAGCAGGGCCTCCCCACTTAAATTTCAGAGGGAAAAAAATCTTTAAATTTCAAGTGCAAATATAGAAATCAGTTCACAATAAAGGTTGATGTTATGTATTGATCCATAATGTTTCTTAACCCCTTTAACAATCTCACTTCAAACCCTAATCACTGTAGATGCATACTGCAGCAAAAGTCTTCTATCAGATCTGACCCTGATCTTTCTCTCTCTCTCTCCTGCACCACTTGATCACGCTCAGTTCGGTCTAGCCGAGGAATATCAATTACTAAGAGCTGAGTGGGTGGGAGTTTACCAGAGTGGATTTTACTGGACCCAATATTGCTTCCACGATGATCCTGCCTACACATTCTTTAGTGTTTCTATCTCAAAACCCTCATTTTGGTGATGGCTAAAATGAAATAATCCTCATATCCCAACTCCAGGTTTCCTCTCTGGATCGCCTTATTGAACTTATTTAATTTATTTCTAAATAAATCTCTGGTTGCCACCTGGCAGCCATAAATTTCAAATAGCGGCTCCAATGACTATAATTTAATTTATTTTATGATTTATCACTCAACTGTCCTTACTCATCATATTGCATTTTATAAAATTCTGTGTGTGCTTCTTAGACATGTATTAGATTGATTATAAATGAATTAAACATTATTAATCCGAGACTGTAACTGGTTACTATCTGATGCTGCTTAGTGACTTAATTGTGTTAGATGGACTAAATTGTTTCAAATGAACCTTCACAAAGGTCCTTAATAAAATAAGACAGTGATTTTATTTTGTGTTATCTCCTTTCTGCCAGAAGATTATCTAGGGGCTTTCTTTCCTTTCCTAGTAGCTAGAAAGCACAGTCTAGGAAGCCTGTGAAACTTGCAGGAGCTTGCACTAAAAACATTTCTCATCCTTTGACAAGCACAGTGGTAAGATTTGGGGCTGCTGCGTAAGCAACAAGATTTACTGGTTTTCTCTTAAGGGAGCTGGTTGCTGAAG
Organism: Tonatia bakeri; assembly: GCA_004024845.1. Taxonomy (NCBI): domain Eukaryota; kingdom Metazoa; phylum Chordata; class Mammalia; order Chiroptera; family Phyllostomidae; genus Tonatia; species Tonatia bakeri. Next base: position 64,936 of record PVIA01003326.1, read on the forward strand.
TGACTTAGAGTGTCGTTGGAAAGAAAGAAAGGAGAGAGAACTTTCATATCGATAGTGTATAATGGGGATAACTGTATATAAAATTTTGAGTATAGTGGATATTTGAAATAGAGGGTAAATTTTCAAAGTAGAATTTTAAAATGTCAGCAGATTCTTAGAAAAACTGCCTCAGACAGCAGGCTGTAAAAGATATTAAATTTTAAAATATGGGGTTACATTTTTTCTTCAGTTTGCTTTGTAAAGTAGCAGAAGTTCACGGACGAGCGTAGGCAATTCATCCGCTATTTCTAAGACGAAGCATATTACCCGTGACTCCACTCAGAAGGAGGCCCCTCCCCCATGAGAGGAGCAAAGAGAGGTTGAAGGTGCACAAAGTATTTCTCGTTCCGACAGCAGCTTTGGCAGGCAGGTCAAATATATGAAAAGGGTTAATGAAATAATAAAGTTACTACATTTCTGAGCAAGATGTGCCACGTAGCAGTCAAAATGCCGTTCTTTGTGGGAAAGCAGCAGACAGAAGTGGTTCTCTGTGAGAAAGAACTGCTTGGGACAGTGGAAGCTTTCTAGACTAGTTCCTATTCTTAGTCTTCCCTCAGTAAGAAACCCATGCTCAGCAGAGCCAGGCCATTAGAATTATTTATTTCTCCTGTCCCTGAATATTTCCAGCAAGGCAACACTACAGGCCAGGCACACCAACAACACAGAATTCGCACATTTAGAAACTCTTCCATTTCCAACTCTCCTTACTTGTCGAATACCAAAGCACATTGGAATTTTCCAGGTGTTTTAGTCCGTGTGTTTCTTAGTATCATGCCCCTCATATAGAGCGCCATGAGGTTGACTGCAAAAACTGAAAAGAATAGGATTCCATTGACTGTCATTGAAATTTCTGTTATCACAATGACAGACGCATACCTTAGTATCTAGCAGGTAGATTTATGTCAAGAATATATCTCTAGTTCTATGTTGATTTTTACAAATTTTAATTGGGCAATGTTAACAAAGACAAGGAGTAATTACATCTGGAAGCTCTAAACTTTGTATGTGTTACTAAAGAAAGGGAAAAGCATAAATATGATTTATTCCACACAGGGAAAGTAGGAAGATACGAATGAGAAAGTGAACAGTTTCTTAACAGCTGGGTGGGGAAAACATTAACAAAGAACTCACCAAACTTGAGACACTATCAGTGCTCAGAAGAGGCCTTGGTAGGGTTTCATAATTAGGCCCTTGGGGAATCATAAGACAGAAATATAAAATTGAAACATTATAAAGAAAAGTCAGGTATAAAGAAAAATGTATTATCAGATAACAACAAGAACTAGTTTTGTTTCAAAACAGAAACAGTCTAAGAGTTGTCCCCGATGCAGAATCGTTGAACAATGTAAAGTGTAATGGACCTTGAAAAACAAAGGCCCCTCACCATCTCAAAAACTAGAACCAGCAATCAATTTATGATGATAATCTGAGAGGAATTTACACCAAGATCTAATAAATTGGACTGGGATAAATCATTACATAGACAGAAACTGAGCAAAGTTACAAGCCAGAATCAGTGTTGGAAATACATTTTCTCCAGTAATCCAAATTTTCCTGGGCAGATAAAAGCAGAATTTGTTTACAATAAGACTAGACTTCTCTTTTACTTATTTTAAGCAATTTGAATATTGACCATCTACTCCCTTTATAATTACTTTTACCTTCTATTTCTAGAAGATAAAATCCATTTTGAGAAAATTCTCCCAGAACACAGTAGTAAGAAAGTGTGCAGGAGGAGATGGGATGCTTGTCTTTCTTCGCTAATTAAATAACAGAAAATAGCAATACCAGTTGAAGTAAGAATACAACTCTCCTAAATAAACATTGGAATATAAGGTTTATTTTAGTTCTTTCAACATTCTGTTTATGATTATCAAAAATTGTGAATTTGTGATTTAAAATAAAGCATCAGGCTTTCTGTGGAAAATTTCTCACATGGAATATTGATTTTTCTTCCATTAAAAAGAGAGGCAAAGGCAGTACAAACATGTATATGTCAAAAATGAGCACCTTTAGAAAACTATGGAAGTAGGCAGAAGAGGTTGGATTTGGGATATATGTTGAAGAAAGTAACAGCAAGATGAGAAGTTCATCTTGAATGTGAGAGTGAGGGAAGAGCCTAGGATGACTTTAAGACTTTGAACCTGAACAACTGACTGATGATACCATTGAGCTTTTGGGGGGAATAAAAACCATTTTTTTTTTATTTTTTAAATTTATTTTATTGAATTTATTGGGATGACACTTGTTAATAAAATTGCATAAGTCAGTAAGGAGACTGTATGTACAAGGTGATGAGTTCAGTTTCCAATATCTGTTAGACATTCAAGGGAAATAGCAAGCAGGCAGGTGGCTATGCAAGAGAATACACAAGCCTGGGACATTAGCTAAAAAGCCTGTACTAGAGATAAAAATTTGGTAATCACGAAAGTTACTGTATCACAGTAGAGAGTTTGAAAATGTGATGAGTTGTGAGATTGGGGAAGAATTTTAAGCAAGAAGTAGACATGCCATCAATTCTAATTATGGCGATCGTCCCTCCTGGCCCCCCGGTGTGGAGTGCGGAGAATGGGCAGCCAGTACCAGGACTTCAAGATCCATATCCTCATGGCATAGTTAACACAAATAGATTTTAAAATAGCAAATCAAAGAATACCTAAATAAATAGAGTGATATTTTTATAAGAAGAATCAACATCATAAAGATGGCAATTTTCCCTGAAAAAACCTTGTAGATTCAGTGCAACTCTCATCAAAATTCTAACAGCAGTTTTCACAGACATCAACAATTTGACATAAAGTTCATACACAAGAGTAGCACTCAATTAGGTGTCAAGATTTGCTATAAAATTTTGGCAATCAAAAGTTTAAATATCAGTGAAAAGAGAGATAAATATACCAAGAAAGAGCAAGTTTGGAAATGAAACCCACATATATGTACATGAGGCATGTCAAGTCAGTACGTGAAATGTGGGATATTCGATAAAGGTTACTCAGCTCGTGACTAAGTCTAATAGTAGTAAAAGAGGGTAACTTTGTGGTAGGCACTGTTATAGATATTAGATACCTACTATTTCACTCAATTTCTTAACTTCTGAGGTAAGGACTATTATTCATCTCATTTCATTGACAAGGACACTTGTACAGAGAAGTTTGCAACTTCAATAGGGACATCCTGGTCAGTGGCAGAGTTAGCATGTCTACACAGTGAAGGCGAAAGTTAAATCCTTACCCCATACAGAAGTAAGTATATTTTGCATGGAATGAAGATATAAAAATGAAGAGCATTATCATACACTGTAGAAGAAAATATTTTCTCAAAGAAAGAATTTTAACCAAGATACAAGAGGCACTGTTTGTAAAGGAATCAATGGATACATTTGGTGTCATTAAATACAAAAACTTCTATTCACCAAAATCAAAACATATGCATCAAATGCACCGTTAACAAAGTAAAAGGCAACCAGACTAATGGTGTATATTTATGATAAAGGCTTATCTTCAACCAGTATGCAATAGGAAAGTCATAGCTATATTTCAAAAAACTCAGTACCAGTTATGATTAACAGAAGCTGCTCTGAGTTCCTGGGCTTCTAGCTCTTTCAGGAGCTCCCATACTTCTAGTCACTCTTAGCAAACTGGTGTTAATTATTTTAATTATCACTCTTGTTTGTAGTTCTTATGACCAATAAAATAGAGAGTAATTGTACCTACAATATTACTTCAACAAAATACAAATAGATATGAACTTAATATAAAGCATTAACATGGTTGGCACATGGATGTTTACTAGGTTAGGTTTGTATGTTTGAAAAACTTTTTTTAAGCACATGTCTTTTTCTTCTTAAAGGTTCTATTTATTTATCTTTACAGAGAAGGGAAGGGAGGGAGAAAGAAGAGAGAAACATTAATTCATGATGGTTGCCTCTTGCACATCCCCAACTGGGGACCTGACCTTCAGCCTAGGCATGTGTCCTGACTGGGAATCAAACTCGTGACCCTTTGGTTCTCAGGCTGGCATTAAATTCACTAAGCCACCTGAGCAATGGCTGGAAAACTTTTAATTAAAAAGAAATACTTAATAATAAATAAGGATTACATATAATATTTCAAAAATAACAAATGTTTCTAGTTTTTGACCCTGTAATCCAATTATCATGGCTCAACCCCTCCAAAGTAACAAGCCATAGTCATTGAACCTGAAGCTAAAGCACTAGTGTTCCAGAAAAAGACTCCATCCACTGCCTCAAGGGATATCACTGAATTGTCCCTGGAAAAAAGAGTGCAAACCCTTTTACTCCTGATCCTTTAGAGTACATTTGCATACCCATGGTTTTGTGCCTGGCTCATGTTCCCTGCCAACAGCTACAGACTTGATGTTTGGGGCTCTGTTTTGCTTCCTGAGGCTACCACATCAACTGCCAGTTCCTGCTGCTATGGGCCCCGGCCAAGGCAACCACTCTGCAGCACACGCAATCATCCCCAGGTTTCCCCCTCTACGAACAGGCCCAAAAGATGTGTTCAGACAACAAGATGTGTTCAGACAATTGTTTTTGTTAGTTTTCTCCTTCCACCTCCAAAATGTAGTGACATAAACAACAATGGTTTTATTTATCTATAACTGGGTGTTATCAATTTGTTTTCTGCTTAAGTGGGTAGTTCTTCTGTCTGTACCAGGGTCATGTTGCTGCACCACTCTGATGGGTCCACGGCACCTAGATGGTCTACGATGCCCTGACACACATGTTCGCAGGCTGCTGCAGGCTGTTGGCCGGGAGACACGTCTCCAGTGGACTAGCCTGGACTTCTCCACCTAGGGGCAGCCTCTCAAAGAGCCAGCCCGGTGAGCAAGCATTTTTCAAGCCCCTACTTGCTTCACATTTACCGATACTTTATTTGCCAAAGTAAGTCACATGGCCAAACTCAGAGTCCCATTATACAAGACAATTACACAGGGACATAAATACAGGCAGACATGGGTTATTTTAGGTAATTAATTTAAGAATCTGCTACATTTATATATGTATACAGATATACCAGTTAGAGGTACATATATATATACCAACCAGTTAGGGGATTCAGATTAAATATAATGATAGGACAACTGATAAGTAAATTATTAAACATTCACTTTACAAAACATTATCAAGCCTTTATTAGTAATAACCACAAATCTATAGAGCAACAGAAAAAATACTGAGTTTAAGAATATAAATAAAATAGTTCAAATATATAAATATAATTATGAAAATCCATCTGTGAAAATAAGAATGGAAGAGAAAAATAATCATTGCCATTTTGTATAATTTCTTTTTAATTTCCTAACATCCTGTGATATTGTTATATACATTTCATTATTGACAGTAAATTTTAAATACCTGATCGTAGACCTTGTCATATCCAATTCCAGATTGCAAAGTTTATTTTTGTTTATAGGTTTGTTTTTGGTGAAACCAATCAGGGGCACTTTAAATTTGCATGTGTGAATCAGATATATTAACCAGATATTTTTAAAAGATGGTTAATCATGGTGTTGTATGAATTCACCCCCTTTTAATTTATTGTTCTAGTTGGAAACATGAAGAATAAATACAAAAGTGGGTAATTCTGATTAATTCTTTGGTTTTTCTTCACCTTACATCATATGAGAAGTTTATTTAACACCAGTTAAAATCATTGCAAATTTGAATAGATCACCAAAGTAATTAACCAGAACTTTCCTCATTCATTTGCAGTAATATCTGAACATTATCCTAAATGTCAACATATCTAATACTTGAAATATAGGCACATTTTTCTGCAATTTAGATTGATGTTCTATTTTAATTTCATTCCTATGTAATGAATATGATAGTGAAGTACTAAAAACCTCAAGCTACAAAAAGAAAATAGTTTTCGTTCAGCCCTTCTCTTGTGTTTTTCAACTGAGCATGTCACAGATATAAAATTATCTTGGTACTTTTAAATGCTAACCATTTCATTTAATGTTAGTAACCTAACAATTGGCTCTAAGGCATCATGTGTTAAATGTGGATTTTTTAAATTATGCCATTCTCCATTATGAATAATTTCTTTTATGAATCTCACTTTTGAAGTCTAAACTGGTTTCTGAAATTTAAATTTGTATTACTTCTATGAAGTTTTGTCCTTAACTTTCGCAAATTCTGTTTTGGTAACAAACCATATAGTATAGTTTTCAACTCTTCTAAAATCAATAGTCATGCTCAACTGAAGCAGAAATTATTTTTATGGCTTGGGGGTTCTTTACATTTTTTAAAATAACAGTGCCCTTAACTACTTAGCACTCAATTCTGTGACAGCTTCCTGTTTCACCCGGCACAAAAGGAAAGCCGAAGCCTTAGAATCGGACTGCTCAGGGCTTTGAAGGAACAGAGGCAGGTTGCTTCTTCTCCTCTTTCTTTTTGATAGAAAAACTCTTTAATCAAAAGAAGTTTACATGTTGACACTTGTGGCTTCACTATTATAGAATAATCTGTCCCAATTTTAATTGTGCTAAAAACCAAACCGATATAATAGCAAGAGTTCCCTCAAAACACTGAGTCTTAGGATCTTTTGTAAGACCTCTCACAAGTAAAACTCCAATTATTGAAATAATTCAACTTTCTATCTACATATGAAAAAATCATCTGAGAGATCAAAACATACAATGTATTCCACATGCAAACACTGAAGTATTAAAGCCTTTTCCCCATAGTCATAGTTTTGAAAAAAGTGCCTTTTAGCTTAATATCACCAACTGATCTAATCAAATGATCTTAGAGATACTGTTAGTTACCCTTACATTTTTTTTGTGTGTTAACCTTGGTTCACCCTGATTTAGCCCATTTATGTGAATACACAGACAATCAAAAACTACTCCTTTACTTTGTCTACTGCCTCAGAGCAGTGTTTCCACATCAGTTTTTGTAACCGTGTCACATGTATGATTCAGAAATACAAATTATCTTCTGATATAGTCATGTTTTCAAATAGGTTAGTTTCTTTATATAGTATTCACTTATATTTACTGCATAAGCATCAGGGTTGTTTTCCAATCTAAAAAGAAATACTACTTAGTATTTTCTTAGTGAGGGTGACCTTTTGAAAAATTCAGAAATGTCTCAAAAGTAAACTTTCATCATTTTTATGATTCAGTGTTCGATTTCAGCTACAATTCCTGTAAAGGATCTTAGACGGCCAAACCCTGAGCCAGATTCATTTCTGCACACACCCACTCTGCTCTCTGCAGGAAAGTCATATGATTTTGCTGAATTCCCAGCTACAAAATGAAATTACCTTCTATAGTTGACATGAGTTTTGTACCTTGTAGAACTGCCGGTTCGGTGTCAGTTGAATTTCTAGTTATCATACAAAAAGGCGTACAGACCACACGTGGTTACAAAGCAGCATGATAATGTAGCACAATGTAGACTGAGAATAATTTCAAAATAAGGAAAGGATTGAGTGATTACATAGAAATAACATTTTATCTACCATAAAAATGTATAACTTCTACAAAAACCACAGCAAAAAGACAGTCTGGTAAATCCAAGATTTGTAAATACTATGCACAAAACCCACAATATTTGGGAAAAGAGGAAAGGTTTTATAGAAGTAGCAATTTTAAAAATGTAACTTTTTCCTATCATGTACACATTAAGATACACACAGTAATTGAAAATATGCTACAACCAATGTCTCAAAAAGCAGTTCTACATTTCCTAAATTAATTTCCCCTCATATTTACTGTACAATGTAGCTGTTACTGCTGCACAAGTACAATGAAGCAAGGTTTAATTACTTTTAAACAAAGATAAAGGGATTTTCTCCCTCCAAAACAAGTTTTAAACATCAAAACTGATGCTTATAAAAAATCAAAACTTGCAGCAGTCTAAATATTTCAATTGAAAACCATTACAAATTTCTCAAATATCCTTTATGTTCCAGTTATGTCAACCTCGTCATCTAGCATAAAATCCTTCAGAGATATTTCCGTCTCCCTCTTCATGGGACGGCTTTCTCTTACTGCTGGCCTCAGCTGTGCTTTCCTCACTGTTCTGTCCACTATGTTGTGGTTGATTACTGTCTTGAGCATCAGATCCTCCATGTAGAGTTTTTGAACCTGTTTGTTCTTTTTCTAGTTTTTTGTTTGTCTTTTTTTCCCTTGGCCTTTGGTTTTATTTGGTTCCTCGTGCTGTCTTTGTTCAGCAAGAGATTTAGTCAACACTTGTGTGATTACAGAATCTCCTTCACACCAAAAACATGTTCTGAATTTTAAAAAAATATACTCAAAATTTATAATATTGATGAGAACAGGTGTATTAAGTAAGACCTTGGATGAACCTGTTTCACTCTGGATCACAATGCAACAAGCTGAGAAACACAGAGGACTGCAACACTGAAAAGTAAAAATGCTATTCAGTGTGAGTCAGATTAGCATGGGAATGTCTACAATGTTGTATAACAAGTGTAAGAACAAACAGGTTACTTCTTTCTTGACAAAAAGGAATCTTAACACAACAGCCTGCCATTGCACACCACCTGCTGATCTACAGGTTAGTCGCATGGAGGAAGCAATCGGCCAGGAGAAACTACGAACACACACTGACTGATAAAATAAGCACCACGTGTCCTGAGGGATTTGTGACCAGTTACAACACTTCTTTTAGCACTTGTGATGCTGAGGCTGTTATTATTTCCTAAACAAATAGAACATTTATGAATGACAATTTAAGCTCTGAAAAAAAGTTGCAATATAAATGTAACAATCAACTTTCACTTGCATGTTCTAATGGAGAAATTAGAGAATGTATTCACAGATGTTTCAAGTTAACAGAACATTTAAATATCAATCATACTTAACATTGAAGATCAAGAATCAATATATTTGTATCAAATATCTGTGTGTATTGAATGATCATCTAAATCCACTGCGAAGGCAAATGCAAGCATGATTTTATATCCTGAAAACACCTATCAGCTGACAGAGGGGAAGGTGATCCAGACGCCATCTGTTCCTTGGCAGGAAACTGGCAACCTTCATCTAAACTTTGCTACAGAGGTAATTGAAAGTTAACCCTGAGTATGGAATTCATTATCCCAAATTTAGCAGCGTGGAAATATGAATGCAATTTACCATATGTTAAATGTTAACTTCATATATATGCATGTTTATTATGGTAACATACAAAGAGTTAAGTAGAGCACCAGAACTGTTTTGTGGAGTATCGGTGAAGGGAGCAGAGAGTTGGGTGTGCTAGAATAATAAATTCATGCACATCACCCAGGACCCACCAGGTGACTATTCAGTCTTTGAAACCCCAGAAGATGCTTCAATAAAACAGTAAGAAATGAGTTAGTGACAGTAGCACTGGCATGGGTGGGAAGTTCAGTTGTGGCTGCCCTTCGTGGACTATGATGGAACTGAACTACTTAAAATAATTAGTAATGACAGAATCTGGAATAGCAGGAGTCTTTGGGAAACAGGTAACTATCAGAGGGAAGATGAACATAATTACCACAAAGGAGGAAAATTCAGAATGTTAAACAGTGAGCTAGGACTGGCATGAATTCTTGGCCATGTTTAATAGACAATGGCATTCCTACAGGCACCTAAATATATAATAAGAGGGTCACTGTTACATAATAGGAGACAGGCATGAGAATGTCTGGATCCAAGGAGATTCACTGGGGTGTTTTTTGTTTCGACAACCACTGTTAATACTCACCAGGCATTTGCAGCCCCTGCAACCAGAAAGAATATTAACCAGAAGTCTAGACAGTCACTGACAAGAGTCATGTTACAAACCAAGGAAACAAATCTAAAAAAGCACAAGTGCTTCTTAAGAGTGAGAGGAATGAAGATGCGGTGGAAGAGAAGGATTATCCACGGGATCCACCGTAGCCTTAATACCAAATACGCTGTACTGGTTACCTATTGTACCCCTGCATCCCCGTCCCGATCACAGCCCAAGCAACCACTAATTTACTTTCTGCCTCTGTAGATTTGTCTAGTCTGGACACATGGTGTAAAGGGAATCACATCATACGATCTTTATGACTGTATTCTCTCACTTAGCAAAATGTTTTCAAGGTCCATCCATGTTATAGCATGCACCAGAATTTTATTCCTTTTTATGGCTGAATAATATTTATCTACCTGCCATTTTCCTTTTTGTTTCCTTTTGCCTCATGTCTTTTTGTCCCTCTATGCCTCCTTTGTTGCTTTATTTTGCATAAAGTAAATAATTACTGATGTTGCATTTAAATTTAATGATATTTTCATCATTTCTTATGAGGTATTTCCTTAGTGGTTATATGCCTTACCAAATACATCTTATCTTATCAGAATCAGCTTCAGATATGTACTAATTTAATTCCAGTGAGATATATAAATGTCACTCTTACATTGCTCTAGTTCCTATCCCTCTTTTCATGGTATTATTGTACATATTATATCTATAAATAATATAGAGCCAATAATACAATTATTAATTTATATAATGTAATTTTGTCTTTTCAAGATACTGAAAGAGGAAAACAAGTATATTTTTATAGTTTTTATTATATTAGCTTTCTTACCATTTCTTCATTTATTGTTATAGATTCAACTTACCATGTGCTATCATTTTACTCCAGTAAATGTTTCCTCCCACTCACCTCCTTTGAGCTGTTATTGGGAAATGCAGTGTTTATCTAAACGTTATAGATCTAACAATACATTATATACGCACAGGGTAGGGTAAAAGTAGGTTTATAGTTCAAGTGGACAATAATACAATAATTAATTAATAATAATACAAGAATAAACTAGGTTTCACATATAATAATAAAGCTACTTTTGCCCCACCCTGTATTGCTTTATACAACTGCTTTTAAACAATTCATAGAAGTAGAAAAATATGCACATATACTGTCTCTAACAATTACATTATTACCTTTATTAGTGCCTTTTGTTTTTTCATGTGGGTTTGTATCACCATCTGTGGTCACTTGTTTTTAATCTGACAAAATTTCTTCAGTACTTCTTGTAAGGTGGGTCTACTAGCAACAATTCCATTTTTATCTCAGTTATTTTCTTATCTGCAAATGTCTTCATTCTGTCTTCAGTTTTCAAAGATAGTTTTGCTGATTACAGAATTCTTGGTTGAAAGCGGTTTTTTTTCCCCACTCTGAACACTTGAACTTCATTAACCTGCTGCCTGTTGGTCTCCACTGTTTCTAAGGAGACATCAGCTATCAATCTTAAAGGGATACTCCTAGTGACAAAGTGACTAGAAAAACAAAATCACAGGTTTGCATTTCCTCTCGCTGCTTTCAAGATTTTCTCCTTGGCTTTCAGCATTATTACTATGATGTATCTACTTGTGAATTTCTTTAACTTTATTCTGCTTGGAACTCATTGAGCTTCCTGGATGTGTAGATCATAGTTTTTCAGTAAATTTAGGCAGTTTAAGCTGTTATTTCATTGAATGTTTTTCTGCTTTCTCTCTTGCTTTTCCGTCTTATGTTCCCATTACCTGTGCACTTAATAGTATCCCATATTTCTCTGAAGCTCTGTCCATTTTTTTTCATTCTTCTCATCTCTGTTCTTTGTATGTGTGTACTGTCTACCAAACTATCTTAAATTCAATAATCTTTTCTTCTGCTAGGTCAAATCTCCTGTTGAGTTCCTGGAAAAAAGTGAAATTTTTATTTATTATTGTATTTTTCAGCTCCAGAATTTCCATTTGTTTCTTTTTTAAATTTTTAGCTTTCTAATAGTATGTTTATTTGGTGTACCACTGTTATCATATCTCCTTTTTTAATTTAATCTTGGTTTCCTTTATTTCTCTGAACATATTTACCATGACTACTTTGAAGGTTAAATCAGACATCTAGTCACTCTTACATGCTTTAGTTGCCTGCTTTTCTCTGGTGAGTGGGTCACACTTTCCTGTTCCTTAGCATTTCTCAAAATGTTGTTGGAAACTAGGCATTTTAGATAATGTATTACAGTAACATTGGATGCTGGTCACTCTTGTGTGGGGCTTGTTACTGTTATTTGCTTGTTAATTTGCTCAATGACTATCTGGATTATTTTAGTGAAGTTGGTATTACCCTACCGCAAGAATCTCTAACGTGCTGCTCCGGAGACAAAAGTCTAGACTCACCAGGTTACACTGATGACGGCGGTTTTTGCAGCGCCCACTCCGCTCGGCCCTCTCCCTAAGGGAAACTTAGGAAGAACACTAACCTGCTCACCTCCACGAATTTCTAAGTACTCTATTGTTTTCAACAATACTGTGAGCATTGATCATTCCAAAAATTGAAATAAACAAATTTGAGCTCCTTAGAAAGGACTAGTTCCTGAAACCAGCGTTTGAAATTTTTTTGACTCCCAAGTGGCTCCAGCCAGCTGCTATTTCCTAGGTTCTTCTGGGCAAACTAACTAGCCTCCAGTTTAGCCCATATGTCCAATGAATCTATTAATATTCTCCCAGTTGTCTTTACAACTACCTATACTATTTTTGAGAACACACTCAGGCTTGAATTTTTTCACCCTGGTTACAAATGAAATCAGTCCCTTTAGGAAAAAATTAGGAACTATCAGTTATGGTCTCCTTTTATCCCCAGGACAATTTTCTGAGCCATAGCCCTGGAGCTGGGTGTAGGGACAATGGTTCCCTTCTTTATGAGTGTCACACTCCACTTTAGGGTCTGAATGTTTAGTTGGGGAACAGAGAAGTAGTTTCACATCTTCTCAGAGTACCTTGCCCTGGAATTTGATGGGCTCAAGCAAGGACAACTGGGGCCTCAGCATTCTCAGTGGCTCTGTGCCCATGGTAGAATCTCAGCACCATAAGTGCAGGGAAGCAGAAAGGGCACTCTTAGCTGTACTCAGATCGACAACAGGTTCAGCTACAAGCAGCTGCAGGCAATATGAGACATCCCACCGCCTCTAGGAAGAAAACCTTCCGACTGGGAACTGGGAGAAAAGGGGACCTTGGGTTGTTGACTGCAATGATCTAGAGGTTCTGTCTCACTGTAGGGGTGGGGTGAAGAAGGTGGTCCTCAGTTGAAATGCCATTGGCTCTCTCTGTTCTTACTAAATTTTAATAGATTTTTTTAAGTAAATGTTTCTTAATTTTCTATATACCTTTGGGATCATTTCCAGAGGCTTTAAAGGGTTGGATTTTTTTTGTTTTTATTTTGACCAGTTTCACTGGGAAGCAAATCCACAAAGCTGCTCACACTGTCATGTTGGAAGTACCTTTCATAGGTGAGGTAATTCTGAGGCATGTATTTTCACCATGTCCTGATCAAGATTTGGTAGCAGAATTAAATGCCGCCCTTTATTTGGCTGCTTTCCCTATTCTGTATCAGTTTTCTTTTCCTCTTCTGGTGTTCCTTGAAATTCTTAAATGAACTCCTTGCTCTTGAATCCTTTTCTTACAATCTGCCTTTGGATGATGTAAAACTGAAATTTCAAGGATGTTGTTTACTTTTCTGACTTCTGCAGTTGAACACATGAAGACACAGAGATGGAGAAATAATGAATAGGGTACAGTTTATGAGAATATAGAAAGGGGATAGGGTCCAGAGCACAGGTGCACAGATTTGATTCAGTGGAGAGAATAGGCATTGCCTCTATTATAGCAGAGCTTCAGGAGAAAGAAGGAAAGACGGTATGCATGTATGCATTTGGTGGCAAGAATCACAGTATTGAGATGGTTTTTCCAAGGCCATCCTTATACTACTTGAAGTCTTTAAGCTTCATAGATGCTTGAACACCCTAGAAGTATGCTTGCTTGCTAAAACATGCAAATGTTGACCCTAAGGCTTCGTCTTCCTCAAACTTCCTTTGGATGTGACTGACAAAGTTTGTCTAAGACTTCTCTACCAATATCACATCCAAGTCTAATTTAATATGGTTGTATTATTCATTCCTTAAATGCATTAATACAGTCAACCAGGTTATAATCAAACCTTTTAGAAATGAGAACTATTTCTCCTTCTTCAGGTGTCTTTCATCTCTGTGCTGATTCCTTAACACTGATTTTAAAGCTTAACTTTCTAAGGGATTATTTGCTTATAATTATTGTATGCAGTTTCTCACTGTAGATGCTAAATACTCACTAAATACATAATGAACAACACACAAAGTACTAGAGAAGTTTAGAAAAGTGAGAGTCTATTCAGTTAGAGATGGATCAAAGGAGACTCTATACAAAAGATAGATTTCGATTTTGAAATGAACCTTAAATGATATAGGCAAAGGAAAAAAGTTAAGGAGGTGTTTTATGTAACAAGATATGAGGAACACATAAGCATAATATATGTTCAAATAATCTCAGAAATTTTAGCAAGACAGATTTCTTAAACTTTAAAGAGAAACATCAGAGTCAGTCTGTATAGCATTATGGAAGGCTTTGAAAGAGGATGTACTTACATTGTTAGACAATGAAGGATTACAGAAAAGAGTGATTTAGGAATTTGTCTGATTTGAGCTATGCTTTAACAAATGTTCTCCAAAATCGTGTAGTACTGTTTCCATTCTTACCAATGCCTAGTATATCACTGTGGCTACTAGCTGCCAAGTTAAGCATGGAGTCTTTCGTTAATGTCATCTGGAATCTGTATCTGTTTTTACTTCATATTACCTGAAAACAAATTATGATACTAGGCAGAAGTTTCCAGAGGCCATGATCTTTCCCATATTATTCCCACATAACACTTCCTCAGTCCTAAAAGCATGCCTTCCTACTGTATGTGAAGTGTTTTTCTTCCTTTTTCTATTTGGTTTCCAGTTTGGAACTCTATTATTATCTTTCTGCTTGGATGAGAATCCTTGTGCAGCTGCTTAAAAAAACATGCCCACACCTAATAGACAGACTACATTCTCCAACTGCATCACCAGAGATATCACTACCAAATTTGACTTGAAGTATAGAATGCTGGTGTCCACAAGTATAACTTTATAAGTTATAATAAAATTTTGCATCTAACTTATTACTCTCTCTCTAAGAAACTCATTTATGCTATTTTTAACCAGCAAGTCTACGTATATATTTTTATTGTTGTTCAAGTACAGTTGTCTCAATTTCCCCTCCACCACTTTCCCCCGCACCATCCCCCTACCTCCCATCTCCCACCCTCACTCCATCTCCCCTTTGGCTTTGTCCATGAGCCCTTCATACATGTTCCTTGATGACCCTTCCTCTTCTTTCCCCTGTTATCACCCTCCCCTCTTCCATCTGGTTACTGTCAGTTTGTTTTTAATCTCAGTGTCTTTGGTTGTATTTTGCTTGTTTGTTTGTTTTGTTGATTAGGTTCCACTTATAGGTGAGATCATATGGGACATTTACACAATGGAATACTACACAGCATTTGTGCTTTTTTCTATATAATTCATCCTCATAAGAATTTGGCAAATGAAGCAGGTCAATATATGTATTAGGAATAGCTCTTGTCATGTACAATCATTTTGGGCATGAATTCTTGGAGATATACATATTATGTATATATGTATATATACATAGCACATATATGTATATATGTGAAGCCACAGAAAGCACACTGTGTTTGAAGCCTCAAAACTTGGGTTCAAATCCCAATTCTTGCTGCTTACAGACTTGAAAGACTTTAAGTTAACTGACATATCTGAGGCTCTAGAGTATCATCTGCAAAAAGACATATTGTGAAAATTATATAGTATAATGTAAATAAATATGCCTAGCATAATTCTTGTGATATTAGTCAGTGTCTAAAGAATAATGCTGTTTCCTTTTTTCTCTTCTACATCTGCCACTACATTTT
Source organism: Tonatia bakeri (assembly GCA_004024845.1). Taxonomy (NCBI): domain Eukaryota; kingdom Metazoa; phylum Chordata; class Mammalia; order Chiroptera; family Phyllostomidae; genus Tonatia; species Tonatia bakeri. The sequence goes on from PVIA01003326.1 coordinate 80,772, forward strand.
AGCCACTTTAATTCTGGAAAACAATAAGTATTTTACATTCATCAAGAAAGTTGGACGTAATAAATCGGAATTCAAAATTAAAAGCTAGCCATGAAAGGCACATCATGTTTCAGGTGATTGTAATATAGTCTAGTATAAAAGCATTAGTAAACTAGGACCTAGAAAAAGTTGAATTCTATTTCAGTTATAACAATAATGAATGGCAAATGCAAATCACTGAATATTTTGTCCACATATGTAAATCACAAAATAGGATATCTACATATGCTCAAGGTCTATAATTATGTGGTTTTTAAAGTTTTAATCCTATCAATTTCCTAGTAAAACATTAAGAAATGAACCACTTTCAAAACACTGTGTTTCAAAGAACACAGAAAGCATGTTCAGTTTTCAACTGTTATCAAAGATGATGCTTGCCTTCCTCAGGCTTGTAACATAGTTCAAGTACTGTTTGTCATTTCTAGAAACCTAAAGATTATGGAGGTTCCTCAAAAATATATATACTTTATGTATATATTTATATATAAATTTATAAGTACTTTATATATATTTATAGGTATTTGTATATCTGTATATTTATAGATAGTTATATAAACACTCAGAATTTATAAACATTAAATATTTACACAAATATTTAACAATATTTGTTATTTATATTATATATTATATATAAATATAAATGTTATACATATTCTTGAGTAAGGATTTAAAAAACAGGATTTCAGAAAGATATCTGCTCTCTCATGTTTATTGCAACATTATACATGATACCCAAGATGCGTAAACAACCTAAGTGCCCATCAACAGATAAATGGATAAGAAAATATCCATTTATGGCATGTATCTATGTATATGTGTGTATATATATACACACACACACATATATAGTTTTTAGTCATGAGAATGAATAATGTCCTGCCATTTGAAACAACATGAGTGGACCTTGAGTGCATTACGCTAAGTAAGATACGTCTGACAGTGACATAAAGCACTTCTTTTTTATGATATGGTATCATTTGTATGTGATAACTAAAAAAAAACTTGTAAAAGTAGAAAGTAGCACAGTGGTTACCACATGATGAAGACGAGGCATAGTACAGATGTTGTTTCAGGGTGCAAACTCCCAACGAGTAAGAAATAAGCCCTAGAGATCTCAGGACTGTATATGGAATATGCACAGCAATAGTGTATTATAATCATCAAATTTGCTAAAAGACTAGAGCTTAATTACTTTACCACTAAAACAAGGATAATTATATAATGTGGTGGGGTACTTATTATTGCTACAATGGCAATCATATTATAATATGATGAGGCCTGTCCAGAAAAAGATCTAGCTTTTAGTCCTAGAATTCTTAAATCTCATCAGATGTGTCTTTTTATAATCATCTTTTGTTACTCTATAATAGGTCTTTTCAACACAAAAGTGTTTGAGTATTTGTTCATTTTCTTTCTGAATTATTTTTTATTCCTTTTTGAAACCCAAAGGGTTTTTACTTAGAGAATAATCTTCATTATTTTTCTGTCTTCTTAGCATTTTGACAACCGTACCCTATACATATTTCTACTGAATTTAGTGCATCCTTTTAAAATTACCCTCTTAGGTCTCTTCAGCTTGACCATAAACTCTGTTAAAAAAAAAATGAATGCTTTATTCATTTTTGTGTTCTCAAAAAACATTCTAAATTGAAATTAATATATAGTAAAAAAATTTAAGTTTGACACATAGGAAACCAAACTACAAGGTCTGTCTAGAGAAAGTCAAGCCATTTTTAGTATAATGAGAATGGTTTGCACAACATGGATATAACCTGGCAGCCAGAGAGAGTGGATTGGAATGCACATGCGTGAACAAAGGTGACTTCACTGTACTAGTCAGTGAGGGTGGTAGATGCCGTTGAGTGAGTCTATGTACTGTGTAGCCATTGCATTCAAAATGACTGAGCAAGTATAGCAATGAATCTGCATCAGATTTTGGGTTAAGCTTGCACATTCCTTCTTGGAAACTATTTGAATGATTCAGAAGCCTTTCAGGGATGATACCATGAGTGAAGCACAAATAAAAGTGTGGCATGAATACTTCAAAGATGGTTGAGAATCTGTTGAGAATGATCCACGTTCTGGAAGGCCTACAAACAAGCAGAACACCTGAGAATGTTGAACATGTACAGGCTGCAATCAGCAAAGATTAGTGACTGACAGTACAAGAACTAGAAGCACATCTGGGGATTCCAAAAACTACTGTGTCCAAGATTTTGACACAGGCTCTTGGCATGAAACATGTTGTGGCAAAATTCATTCTGCAACTTCTGCTACCATTGCAAGAGGAACATCGTGCTGCAGTTGCTAACAGCTTCATTCAAATTGCTACCAATGAATCAGATTTCCTCAAGAAGTTTATAACAGAGGTAAAGAGTGTATGGCTATGATCTGGAAATGAAGGCCCAGTTGTCCCAATGGAAGTCACCTTGGTTCTCCACACCTGAAGAAGGCACGACAAAGTCACAGTAAGACTAAGATCATGTTAACTGTTTTGATTGGAAACGTGTTGTCTATCATAAGTATGCCCTTCCGGGTCTAACAATTAATAAAAAGTACAACCTCAATGTTTTTTGTCAATTAAGAGATGCAATACAATAAAAATGGCCCCAGCTATGGGCAAATGGTGGTTAGCAACTTCATCATGACAATGTGCCTGCTCATGCATCATGTCTTGTGCAAACGTGTTTGGTGAAATTTCAAATCACTCAGGCAACTCAGCCCCACTATAGCCCAGATTTGGTGCTCTGCAACTTCTGGCTTTTCCCAAAACTATGAGTAAAAGCACCTTTGACACGGTGGAGATTCCAGACCATCAATGAGATTCAGGAAAGTACAATGGGGCAGCTGATGGCAATTCCAACAAAGGATTTTCGCCGAGGTGCTCGGAGAACTGTGTGAAATCCCAAGGTGCCTACTTTGAAGGATACTGAGGCATCACTGTATTATACACAATGTTTCTTGTATCTTGTATCTTCTTCAGTAAATGTCTGTATTTTTCATGTTACATCTCTGGATACATTCTTGTATATAAACATGTGAAATTAACATGTGTACTTTAAATATCCACAATGTTATATGACAAATGTATTTCAATAAAAAAAATAGAGGGGTCAAAAGATAAAAAGAAATGATATGTTTAAAAAACAAATACAAAATAACAAAGAATGCATTTAAATCCAGTGTAAAAGAAGAGAAGACTTTTCCATTTTCCTATTAAACACGTGGTGACTGTATGTACTGCTTCTACTGTCCACATTGTCCATTTCAGAATGTGTGTCATTACATGTTTTAATTACAATGTGACTTAGTAATTATTGCTCTCATGAGTAATTACACAGTGAGATGTGCACTGTCTGATATTATCCAGGGTTGGACCCCGTGGGGGAAAATAAAAGCCTAGACTTCTCACAGTAGAAAGTTATAGTCATCTATGCGCTCTTCATCTCTTATTATTAAATGTTCTCAATGTCCAGTTCAGCTTTAACAATGTTTATTTTCTCCATTTTCATAAAATAGGCAAACATCATTGTTGCCAAAACATCAACTCAACATCTCCCCCAGTGTTAGAGTTCTCTAGAGAAACAGAATCAGTAGGATACATAAATATACAAAAGAAGAGATGTATTGAAGGAACTGGCTCACGTTGTTTTGGAGGCTGAAAAGTCCCATGGTCTGCTATCTGCCAAGTGAAGAAGCAGGAAAGTTAATCGTATAATTTAGTCTGAGTCCAAAAGCCTGAGAATCAGGGGAGCTAGGTTTAATTCCCAGTCCTAGGCTAAAGCCAAGGAATGGGAGGGGGGTCAATCTACTGAATATAATGCTAATCTCTTCCAAAAATCACCCACTAGATAAACCCAGAAAAAAAAATGTTTTACCAACTTTCTAGGCATCCCAGAGCCTAGTTAAGCTGACATGTGAAATTAAGTATTACAACCCTCTCTAACTCATGTTTTTTCCAGTTTTCCAGGGTACTTAAGCAACCTTACATACATAGGTACTTAAGAACTCCCATGAACTGACTGTTTTACTTTATCAATAAGCTTGGGTGTCTTCACTTTTCTTCTTATCCTACTTAAGTTCAAGAGATAGTCATTGCAATAATTACATTGCCAACATCTTCAATTTCCCTCCTCATTTCTATCATTCACACATACTCATCAAAATCCTGCTGATTTCCCAAGAGCTTGCATCCTAGAGGCTGAGGGTCTCTAAATAAAATCACATAGGCTGACATCACTATATAGTCATGATTTCAGGTATTGAGTAGTCAACATTGCCCATCAAGCTTATTCAATTTTAAATAAGGTTGGCAAATATTCCAAATAATGACTTTTTCAGTACATTCTCTACACTAATCAAAACTGTTGCTCCTTGTATCTTTTCATCTTCCTTTCAGCCAATGGTCTCCATTATTACTTTGTAAACAACTTGAAGCCATCAGATAAGAGCTCACTTCATCTCATCACTGAACTGCAAGCTTAACCTGATTCCTCACCAGTTCTCCCTTCTTTCATTCGAGTTATAATGGGTGTGGAGGCTGGGGTTTCTCTTCTCTTTTAAGGCTATTACTCTCACTTATTATAGATCCTATTTTTCCCATCTTCTCAGAGTCGTAAGTCTACTACATCCTCTCTTTCCATAGGTTTATCAGCATTCAAACATTCTCTGGTATATCTCATTTTAAAAGGAAACATCTCTCCTTCAATTCATTCTTATATGCTTTAATAGTTTCTCACTCTTTTCAAGCCAAATTTATTGGGACAGATTTCTGTATATCCAACTTTATCTCCTAAACCCTCACTGAATCAGCACTGACTTCCTGCCTGGCTTCTAGTGTTGCCATTATACCAAAACTGCTCTTATGAAATGAGCAATATCTTCTGCTCATCTCCAGTGTTTCACTTGAGTAATTCCCACTTAAACTCAGAGGAAGGATTTTAAAGTTCAGTTCCTCAATGATACTTTCCATAACATCATTTCAATTATGCTGTCATAAGACTCTGTACTTGGTCTTCTTAGAATTTTATCAGAGCTTTTAATTCAATCCTTAGTTCAAGGAACACCTCTCCGTGATGACACAACTACATAGAATCTCTGATCCAGAAGCATTGCTGAGCATTGAGAGTAACACCACTAATACACAGCAAATTTTGTGGAAAAAATTCTTTTTGCAACTACCCCTAAAGACTCACTCAACAATGCGACCGCTCTAATCTCTTTTCTCACTCTTCTCTGCTGAAAACAGTCTAAATTACACCTCGTGCTAATCAGCGACCCTTTTCACTTCTTATTTGATTACGCTGCTACCTCTTTATTAGAGACACAGCTCTGCCATTTTCTTATAGTACAAATTAAACATCTTCTAAGAAAGACAGGTAAAAGGTTGTAAAATCTTCAATAATTTTTAATTTATAAACTCTCCAACTTACCTAGTCCCCATCTTTCTTAGATTTTCTATTTATAAGTGATAAAATCAGTTAATAAATGGTTGTAAAAGAGAACTGGCAATGATTTTTTAGACCACTGAGAATATTTCAAAAACAAAGAATGAGAATTGTTAGTAGAAAATATTTGTGCTTTTCCATGGCTTTGAAAGTCTGTTTTTTTTTATTTTATTTTTTTAGAGATCTAAGGAATTAGAATTCCAGCATCTTCATTTAATTTTGCTTTATTAAAGTGCTAAGAAAAACTAAGTGTAATATGTGATTTAATTAGCACAGATTTTACGCTATTCAGGTAAGGCGCACACTAGCTAAAGAATATTGGGCATCAAACATATTTATAGACTTTTCTGGAGATTGTCCATCTTGATAAACTAATATTTTTTCTTAGGAAACCATTTAGAAACACGATTTTTGAGTCAGTTTCATGGTCATTTTTTAAAAACCATCAGTACTTAAACTTTATTAAATTATTTCTTTATTTAAACAAGCAGATGCTGTCTGACTCAATATCAAATTTTTGTAAAAAAAGAACTATTTTTACAGTGATTATCAAGTGGATAAACTTCCACATTTACCCGCCACATTTTGCCACCCCTCTCTTCTCACTCAGCCAAGTGCCCTGTGTGTTTGTCTCACAGCATTTGTCATATCAGCCCTCCAAACTCAGCCTGCAGACCACCACCATTGTGGGTTTCCTGTGTCCCTTCCCTCCTCTGGATCTTTTAATAACACCTCGCCTTTTATAAGAGGAGCTTCTGCCCAATTCTCTAGGGTCTGAACTCTTTATGCATGAATCCCCAAGGTGTTACTCATAAATCATTTTCTCTGAAATAATTTCTTGTGAATGTCATGCTCCAGGGAATAATGAAGAAAAAATGACACATTCATCTTCATTTTATGGGGTAGATTTCTTTTGCCACGGATCTATAGACTTGGGTAACTAATTATTCTAAGCCAGGGGTTAGCAAACTTTTTTCTATAACAAATCAGCTAGTAAATATCTTGGCATTGTGGGCCATATTGCCTCTGTCATAATTTCTCAACACTGCCATACTGAACTCTGCCGTTGTAGCACAAAAGCAGCTACTGATGATCCATAAATTAAAAACTGTGGCTGTATAACTATAAAACTTAATTTTAAAAATAATGCTTTTAATTGTAGTATACCAAGTTTGACCCCTGTTTTAAACAGAAAGGCACACTGGCACAATAACAGAAAGGGAAAACGAGAAAACAATCCCATTCACGAATGCTTCAAAAACAATAAAATACCTAGGAATAAACCTAACCAATAATCAAAAGACCTATATTCAGAAAATTGACACTGAAGAAAGAAATTACAGAAGATACAAATAAGTGGAAGCACATACCGTGTCCATGGATAGGAAGAATCAACACCATTAAAATGTCTATACTACCCAAAGCAATCTATAGATTCAACACAATTCCTGTCAAGATTCTAATGACATATTTCACAGAACTAGAACAAGTATTTCAAAAATGTATATGGAATCACAAAAGGCCCCAAATAGCAACAGTGATCCTGAGAAAGAAGAATGAAGTTGTAGGAACCATGCTACCTAATGTCAAACAGTATTATAAGGCCATAATAATCAAAACAGCCTGGTACTGGCATAAAAACAGACATTGATCAATGGAACAGAATAGAGGGCCCAAAAATAAACCCACACCTTAATAGTCAATGAATATTCAACAGTGGAAGCAAACACATTCAACAGGCTACAGATAGTTTATTCACTAAGTGGTGTTGGGAAAAATTAGACAGAAACATGTATGAAAATGAAACTAGGCCACCATTTTATACCACACACAAGAATAAATTCAAAATGGATCAAAGACTTAAATGATAGACCCAAAACCATAAAAATCTTAGAAGCAGCATAGACAATGAAATCTCAGACATTGCTGGTAGCAATTTTTTATTGGCTATATCTCCCCAGGCAAGGGAAAGAAAAGAGAAAATTAACAAATGAGACTACATCAGCTAAAAAGTTTTTGCAAAGCAAAGGAAATCAACAAAATAAAAAGATAACCCACAGAATGGGAGAACATATTTGCTGATACATCCTACAAGGGATTAATATTCAAAGTTCCCAAAGTACTTACAAAACTCAACACCAAAAAAACAAACAAAAATGTTCAAAAGACCAGAATAGACACTTCTTAAAGAGGATATACAGATGACCAATAGATATATAAAATGATGTTTCACATCACTAATCATCAGAAAAATGCAAATAAAAACCTCAATGACATACCATTTCACACTTGTCAGAATGGCCATCATCAATAAATCAATAAACAGCAAGTGCTGGCAAGGATATGAGAAAGGGGAACCCTTTTATACTGTTGGTGGGAATGCAGACTGGTACAGCCACTGTGGTAAACAGTGTGGAGACACCTCAAAAAATTATAAATGGCTCTTCCTTTTGACCAAGTGATCCCACGTCTGCAAGTCCAAAGGAATTTAAAACACTAATTTGAAAGAACATAAGCACTCCTTTGTTCATTGCAACATTATTTACAATCACCAAGATATGGAAGCAGCTCAAGTGTCCATCAGTAGATGAGTAGACAAAACAACTATGTGACATTTACAAAGTGGAATACTACTAGGCCATAAAAAAGAAAAATTTTACCCTTTGTGACAATATGGTTGGACCTGGAGAACATTATGCTAAGTGAAATAAGCAAGTCAGAGAAAGACAAATACCATATGATTTCATTCATATGTGGAATCTAATGAACAAACTGAGCGAACAAGGAAAATCCCCATTTTGCCAGACTCTCAGATGGAGAGCAGGTTCACAGCTGGTGGGGGACAGGAGGTTAGAGGGTGCAGGGATTGAGCAAAAAGGAGAAAAGACTCATGGACATGGACAACAGTGTAGTGATTTCTGGGGACTAAAAGATAATGAAAAAATACAATAAAGATTTAAAAAAATGAAAAGTAATACCTCTTTAAATCTTTTTAATCTCTGTTAAATGGAGATTTTATCTTCCACTTTGAATATTATCTTCCTATCTAAAATATTACCTTATTTTATCTTCCTCTGTGAATATTAAATGAGATAAAGGATGTGTGTAAAATTTTTAAACAAAATATTTATAACCCAGCCCTGGATGGCATAGCTCAGTGGATTCAGCTCGAGCTGCGAACCAAAGCATCGCAGGTTCAATTCCCAGTCAGGGCACATGCCTGGGTTGCGAGCCACGGCCCCCAGCAGCTGCACATTGATGTTTCTCTCTCTCTCTCTCTCTTTCTCCCTCCCTTCCCTCTCTAGAGATAAATAAATAAAATCTTTAGAAAGAAAAAAGAAAAAGGAGAAAAAAATTATAACCATGAAAACAAAAATGATAAAAATAACATTTCCATTTTTGTGAATAATAACCATTATTATATTGATTTTGTTTAGACTCAGTTCCATGCTTGACAGAGGATGGTTTTTGTCTATATAAACTAGATAATTTTAAACTGCCTTTGGACAAAACACATCTAATGTGAAAATTTAATTAATTATTTGAGCAGTCATCATCAATTAGTAATTTGAACAAAACATGAAAGTTTTTTTTATGTAATCTATTATAACTTGTATTCTGCAAACCAGACTTTTGAGTTATGATAAATTTCATCTTGAAAACCCATCTCAAATAGTAAGATAGATGACATCCAACAGAAATTTGCAAAATTTTTATAATTATTCATTGAGATAATCCTCAGTAATCTTAAGTAATATTCTGTTACTTAAAAAGAGACAAAAATTTAAAAAACTAAAAACCAAAACCAGAGGCTAGTAAAGAAAGCATTATTAAGCTCTGACAACTGGGATCAGTTTTATTATTCTTTTTACTTTCTTGTATGCTTTAAAAATATATTAATCTACAGAAAGAAAATGACAGTATAAAAAAGTATAAAAGCAATAATCAGCATTTTCCACACATTTTTGAAATAATAATGATCAATATATCATCTATAAAGAAGGTATCAGTGAGTGATAAATGGTTTATGAGTGGTAAATGGTTTATGTTCTAAACCCCATCAAACAATAACACATACCTAACCCAAACTTTCACAAAGGCCAGTCCCTGCCCCACATCCTGTAGTATTCAAATCTATCCAGGAAAACAGATGTTGATCCCCAAACTCTGAGTTTGTGCAGTAGTTTCTATGAACAGTGACAAAACAGGACTGCAGCCCTCCAGACACAAGAGAATAAAGAGTGATACAGTGAACAAGCAGGAGCACAAGGACATCTGTGCCTTCACATGGCTCCACGTGGCATTTGTACTTTGGCACAACTCAGACTTGAGTGTTATCACAGAAAACTGATAAAACAGTGATGACAGGTTGGAGGATTGTTTGAGAACGTTGCAAAGAAGATAGCAAAAAAAGATATGATAGGGACACTTGATGGAGATCCATGAATTCCATCTTGAGGATTTTAGACTTGTAAATTTTATTTGATCAAATTAAGATTACTATACACTTTCATAATATTGTTAAACAGCGAAGCTGAGGTAAATTGCAAACGTTTGGGGTTGCAGAGGGTAAGGGGGAGGGATATAACATGGGAAAGAAAAGGAAGAGTCATCAAGAAACATGTATAAAGGACCCATGGACACAAAGCCAAAGGGGAGAAGGAGTGAGGGTGGGAGGTGGGTATGGGTAGCATGAGGAAAAGTGGTGGTGGGAAAATGGAGACAACTGTACCTGAACAACAATAAAAAAAAGTTTTTAAAAGTGGCCATACAACTCAAAGCAACCTAAGATTTAATGCAATCCTCATCAAAATACCAAAAAGCATTCTTCATAGAAGTGGAAAAAACACCATCTTAAAAAGTGTGTGAAACCACAAAATAACTTGAATAGCCAAAGCAATCTTGAGACTGAAGAACAAAATTGGAAGTACAGCTCTTCTTAATTTCAAAATATACTACAAAGCCATAGTAAGAAAACACAGTATGGTACTGGTGCAAAAAAAAATAAGCACATAAGCCATTGGAACATCACAGAGAGCTCAGAATTAAATCCTGGCAGATACAGTAAACTAATATCCAACAAGGGAGCCAAGAATATCCAATGAAGAAAGGAGAGTTTCTTAAACAAATGGTGCTGGGAAAACTGGAGAAACACATGTAGAAAAATATGATTGGACTCCTCTCTCACACCACTTACAAAAATAACTTGAAATGCACCAAAGATTTACATATAAGACCTGATACCATAAAACTCCTAAAAGAAAACATAGGTAAGAAGTGCATCAATATTGGGCTTGCCAATGACTTTTTGGACATGATACCTAAAACACAAACAACAGAAGCAAAATTTAACAAGTGGGACTAAATCAAGTTTAAATGCTTCTGCACAGAAAAAGAAACAATTAACAAAATGAAAAGGCGACTAAAGAATAGGAGAAACCTTTTTAAACCCAAATATCAAATAAAGGACTAATATCCAAAATATATAAATAACTAACAAAAAATAATAACAAAAGAACAAACAATATCATTAAAAATGGGCAGAAGAACCAAATAGACATTTTTCCAAAGAGGACATCAAAACCGTGAACAAATACACAAGAAAATGCTCATCATTAATCATAAGGAAATGCCAATAAAAATCACAATGACATCTCAACTCACACCTGTTAGAATGGCCACATGAAGATGACAAGAGACAGTGGGTAGTGGCAAGGATCCGGTCAGATGGCAACCCTTATGCACTATCGGTGAGAATGTAAATGAGTCCAACCACTATGGGAAGCAATAAGGAGCTTCCTCAGAGAACTAAAAGTAGATCTACCATACAATCCATCAGTTCCAATTCTGGGAATATACCCAAAGGAAATGAAGACAGGAAAACGACAAGGTACGCATACCCATGTTTACTGCAGCACTATTCACAGCAGCCCAAATAGGAAAACAACCCAAATGCCCATTAACAAATGAATGGATAAAAAGGTATGATACATATATGATATTCATATGTATATGAATATTATTCAGCCATGAGAAATGAGGGTATCCTGTCATTTGCAACAACATGGATGGACCTTGACATAGAGAAAGACAAGTACTTTTTGGCATTATTTATATGTGGAAACAAAATCAAACATGTAAAAAGAGAAAAAAAGAGTGGTTATCAGAGAACGGAAGGTGGGGGGATAATATTGACAATATTTAAGGGTGCAAACTTGTGAGTACTAAAATAGCTATAGAGATTTAGGACACAATTTATTGAACACAGACAACAATACTGTATAAAAAATATGTAATATGATAAGTATCATTACAATAGCAACCACATTACAGTATGTAAATATATCAAAGCAATATGATGTATAACTTAAATTTACACAATGTTGCATGTCAAATTTATCCAATTTCTTTTAAAAAAGACTTGGAAAACTATTATTTCCATATCTTCCTAGGTCTCCTTATACACTGACCTAATGACCATTCACCAAATGTTTTATGGACTACCCCTATTAGTAGTCAAAACCGTATCTGTGAAACCACACGATCAATTAAACTGAAAATGTTTCCTTCCACCACCTCCCTTGTGAAAATTAAAGTTTGAAACTAGTTCCAGTAACATGAAAAACCCAATAAAGATTCACAAAGGAATGTATTTTCCTGTGGTAATCCCTAAATGCTACAGTACGAGGGCGATGACTCAGAAAACCAAGTCCTTTGGTGGAGTGTGGCTTTGCACTTGGCGGAGGGCTAACAGGACAGTATTAAATTGAAATCCATGTGGTGAGGAGAACTCCAGTGCTCACTTCTCCCACTCCCATTACACGCTGTCCCCTCATTTCAAAAACATTTTCTTCACAACTTTCTTTTCCCCTGGAAATAATCTCTTTGCCGGAACCAGTTTTCTAATTGTTCTACATGTTTAACACATTACTCCATTTCAAAGTACTTTGAGAAACTGAGAAGTTAAAGACGAGATCAAGAGCACAGTAGAAAATCTAAATTAAACAATCTGTTCAAGCACAGCAGGTTCATAGCTCTGTGAACTGCATCCTTTGAATCCAAAACTCATCACATATCCACATACCTAGCCCTGCCACTATCTCAATAACTGGTAAGAGATGATGCATAACAAATTTGTGTACAAATTACTATAATAAGCAGATTAAATATCAATTTGAATACTATGGTTTTACATTGGTTTTAATTACTTCTTGTTGTTCTCTCCATGAATCACATGAACTTTAAGATTACAAGGTAAATACTTGCACTTTAGTGTATTTACAAAAAGGAAAATAAAGTCCTTATATTTATTTATTTGGTTGGTTTACTACATAGGCACACCACAAGCACTGCCTAATATCATTTGAAGTCTTGAGGAAATAATATCAATGATAAGAAAAAAAAAAAACAGAGAACGAATAGCATAAGTGACTTTTATATAAGGTTTACTTCCAACCCAAGTTTTGTTCCTTTCATACAGCTAGTGCTCTCAATTTTTTTATGCCAGTGGTTCCATTTGACTTCCTACAGCAAAGCCAGGGTTTGAAAATAATCAGATAGAGCATTGTGCAATTTAAAGTCCTGACAACAAGTACAGAAATGTTGTTTTATGCTTGAGAGAACTGTGCATATCCCATCTGCTGTGTTGGCAATTCCTGTGAAGCCTGTCAAAGCATGCATCTCTGAAGAAGCAAGAAAAGGAAGAGGAAGACGTTCTCACAACACAGAACTGGGGATCTAAGAAACCACAGCATCCAATTTGGACATTATTCAGATTAATAATTAGGCCCACGTGACATATTTTAGGTCCACCTACTGACCCCAAACCCCAAAGGGAGAATGCCATATAGCGGGGGGGTTTAATTATTATGTCACTGTGCATTTCATTGCAGCTTGAGTTAAGAGAAGAATTGGCTAGAACCTCATACTGCGTTTGCATTGCATTGTGTGACACATCAAAATAACAGAAATAAAACAGGAAAGCCATCTTATGGTATTTTGCCAAAATAATCTGCAATATCATGGTTTCATTCTATCTATAAATTTATTCCCAGAACAGCACAAAATGTATCCTTGCCTGCTTATTCACAGAAGAATAAAAATCCACTTACAATGCCCAAGCACCCAGAGCCTGACCTGTAAGTCAAAGGCCCTACAGTGCCTTTTTGAACAGGGGAAAGATTCTCTATACATATAGACCACCCTCCCCCAAAAAATTGTGAATTCATGATCACAATTGCCCTCAAAGATACTGAATAAGAGATTTCGGATTTGTACTTCTATACAGGCCTTGTAGTGAGATATTCCTGGAACTAGCTATGAAGGAAGAAAATAAATTATTCACGAGTTATGTAAGTGAGTAATCTGCCCCTAAAGAATGGCTTTTAGAAGTGGGAATCATGCTTTAATCCAGAGGGCTCTTATCATATTTTGGAGAGACATATTTCACATGTACGGAAATTACATATTTGAAAGTTAATCACTAGAGCCTATAACTGGAAATTATTTTATATGGAAAATGGAGCTCTACTCATAACATACCAGAATGGACCACTGTTAGAGTAAGCATATCATCACAAGAGCATATCATTCTTACTAGCTGCATATCTGCTATGTAGATATTAATTATTCTTTAAATTATAACCCAAGAAATTGATTCTTATAGTATTCATCTTTCAGTTCAACCACGAATTAAGTGCAACTGAGTGTTTGCAACATTTAACATAAAGTCTGATTTAATAAATAGTTTGGTATAGTGCTGAAAAAAACCTCAATAAACTGTATTTTATAAACACACACATGCACTGTAAGTACTGTAAAACATTGTATTCCAAGTCAAGGCACTGAGCATATTCACATACATGCACAAAATATTGAATGAATAGTGATTTGTGACAATTTGGAAAGTGAGCATATAGAAAGACCATATATCCCTACTTCCTTCCTGAGAAGGTTGAGCCAGGGATTCAGTTCTGGCCAATGGGATAATGGCAGAAGTGAAGTAAACATTTCCAGACCTTGTGACTGAAAACATCCCAGAAATCTTACGACTATGGTGACTTTGGAGGCCATGTGTTCCAGATGGCCTGGCTGAAAGATACAGAAGGCCCAGCCAACCTTTATGAGAGTTTACAGGAGTGAGAAATCTTTGTTATATGAAGGCATTAATGTTCAGGCTTTTTTTTCCTGCTACATAAGAAGCCTATTCCACATAATTCAAAGAATTTCTCAAAAATGCTTTAAACTATTTTTAACATGCTCTCAAGCTTCTACTGAAATAGTGATATTTTGGCTTTAGTAATGAGCAATTCATGAATTTCCAGGTTTTTTCATGTGCAATGGTTCTGTTTAGTTTTTTAGGTTCAAGGTAGTTGGGCAAAGAAGCTTATCTTGGCTTCTGAAAGTTCATCTAACAGTTTTCAAACAAAGACCAAGCTGAAAGAATAATGCTCGTTTGGTTGGTCGAAAAGCTTTAAGATGGAATTGAAGAGAACTATCAAAGGAAGTTTTCAGTTGCTTAAACTGCCTGTCCATAGGAAAACATCTCAATGGCCTCCTAAACTACTTTATTTATACTTTACTGAGAACACAGAAGTTAAAGATGAATTTTTATGCTGTTTTTAAATATTACTTCCTCATTTTTATCACAGTTGATCCAAGAACATGGAGTAATTTCAAGCTAGTTGTTTTTTTCCTTTCACTATAATTGACTCACAGTACATTCATCAGATAGAACCCACGTCACATGGGCCAGTGTCATTGCTATGTAAATCATTTCCAATGGCATTTCTAAAAGTGTTGTTTTAACACTATTCAATTTTTAGAAGCAAGTTCTCAAGAACTATCTAATATGCTTTTTTTCTAAATTTTCAGCTACAACCAAATGCTGCAAAGGAGCCTCCTGCCTTCCTGCTACTTAAATACTCAAATAAGCTACTCGACTGATCAAAGGATTATGTGAGCTAAGGGAGGTGGTATATTGTATATGCCAAGTAGTTTTGTTTTACACAATAACGGATTTTGTTTATTTTAGTTCCCATAGTTCACAACCAGGAATACTTAGGATAAGTTCAAGAGTCATTGTTGATTTTTTTTGTTTGTTTACCTTGCTCTTCAGCTGCTTAATAATGCTTGAATCAACTCATTCATGGGAAAAGCTCTGAGAGAGTTTTAAAACTATGTTAATAAAGTAGTACACCCTGCTTTCTATAATCTCTGTTCATAATTCACTGTGCAAATTTAGAAAATTGACCTATTTTCTCTATTCTGTAACCTGGGGGATAAAAAGGTTTATTTCAAGTCTAAAATTATTTAGCTATAGATCATTGAGTAACTATTTTCTATTTTTGTTAAGATTGAAAAAGAAAGGGTTTATCTTCAGCATGAAACAATCAAGGTTAAATTTACTGCAGTGTAGCATTTGTGAATTGAGAAGTAGATTGTAAAGAAAACTTTAAAATCTAATTTCTTCAACTATTTTTAAAAAGCAGAAACTCTTATCTTTAGAATTGTATAGGTGTGATCTTGCTAAATTAGGAGAATATTCAAGTTATCTTCCCATTCTGATTTCATAGTTCTAACAACCAGGTAGATTTTTTACTTTTCTGTTTTAAAAATATATTTTATCGATTTGCTATTACAGTTGTAGCATTTTTCCCCTTTCCTCCCTTCACCCAGTACCCCCATTTCCCCCAGCAATTCTGGCCTTAGTTCATGTCCATGGGTTATGCACATAAGTCCTTTGGCTACTCTGTTTCCTATACTGTTCTTAATCTACCCCTGTCTATTTCTGTACTTACCAATTTGTTCTTAATCTGTGCTCCTTTTCCTCCACCTTCCCTCTCCAAAGTGATAACCTTCCCTCCAAATGATCTCCATATCTATGATTATGTCCCTGTTCTGCTTGTTTGTTTAGTTTGTTACTGGGATTCAATTATTGATAGCTGTGAATTTATTGTCATTTTAATTTTCATCATTTTGATCTTCATCTTTTTCTTATATAATTCCTTTAAGCATTTCATATAATAATAGCTTGGTGATGATCAATGACCCAGGCAGAAATGAAGGTTGCATTAAGTGAAACAAACAAAAAAAATCTACAGGGAACCAACAGTGACGGGATGGGGCCAAAAATCAAGTCAACAATTTGGAACATAAAGAAGAAGAAAAAAGCATCCAATCAGAACAGCAGGAAGAAAAAAGAATTTAAAAAAAAAAATGAGGATAGGCTTAAGAACCTCTGGGACATCATTAAATGTACCAACATCTGAATCATAGGGGTGCCATAAGGAGAAGAGAAAGAGCAAAAAATTGAAAACTTATTTGAAAAAAAAATAGTGAAAGGTAAGTTCCCTAATTTGTGAAGGAAATAGACATACAAGTCCAGGAAGCACAGAGAGACCCAAACAAGATGGACCCAAACAGAACCACACTAAGACACATCATAATAAAAATGTTAAAGGTTAAGATAAAGAGAGAATCTTAAAAGCAGCAAGAGAAAAGCACAGAGTTACCTACAAAGGAGTTCCCATAAACTGTCAGATGATTTCACAAAAGAAACTTTGCAGGCTAGAAGAAACTGGAAAGAAGTATTCAAAGTGATGAAAAGCAAGGACCTACAGCCTAGATTATTCTATCCTGCAACGTTCTCACTTAGAATTGAAGGACAGATAAAGTGCTTCCTAGACAAGGTAAAATAAAGTATTTTTTCCTTTTGCCTTTTCATGAAATTTATAGTACTGTATTTTTAAACATCATTGTTTACACTATTACAAATGTCCCCATTCCTCCCCCTATTGTCCACACCCCCCCTCTGGCCAACACCACACTGTTGTCTGTGTGTATGAGTTATGCATATATGTCATTTGGCTAATCCCTTCATTTTCTTTCATCCAGTCTCTTCTCCCCACTCCTTTCTGACAGCTGTCAGTCTATTCCATGTTTCTATGCCTCTGTTTCCATTTCATTCATCAGATTATTTTGTTCATTAGATTCCACATATAAGTGAGATTACATGGTATTTGTCTTTCACCAACTGGCTTATTTCACTTAGCATGATAATTTCCAGGTCCATCCATGCCATTGCAAAAGGTAAGATTTCCTTCTTTTTTATGGCTATGTAGTATTCCATTGTGTAAAAGTACCGCAGCTCTTTTATCCACTCATCTACTGATGGACATTTGGGTTTCTTCCAGATCTTGACTATTGTAAACAACACTGCTATGACCATAGGGATGAATATATTCTTTCCCATTGAGTCCCACTAGTACTATACTATAGGCTTTGGGTTTAGCCTCTTTTTTTTTTACATCAATTGTCCCAGCAATGTGACAAAGACATGTCCCTCCTCCCTCACCTTTGGTTCTTATTTTTACCTTCAAAGTTAAGGAAGTTACCAAGATGGTCTTAAATCTTCTCTCAGCTTGAATAAACTTTAGACAAGCTTTCTCCAGTCTCTAATCTCCTTCACCTCCCTCTCACCCCAGCTCTAGAGATCCAGATGGCTTAGCCTCAGAGGTCACCTCCTCCCTTTTCTTAGAGCACTTACTTTAGAAAATTGGGAATTGCAAATTAATTCTCTTCCCCTTTGAGATGTAATTTTTTTAAGTGTCCTCCCAGTTTACAGCCCAGGAATGTCTTTCCTTTGAAAGAGAGGAAGACAGAACCCCTATCTCTCCATCTCTATGGAAAAGTAGGAGCTTAACTTGATGGGTGCCTTGTTCCA
This sequence comes from Tonatia bakeri, assembly GCA_004024845.1. NCBI lineage: Eukaryota > Metazoa > Chordata > Mammalia > Chiroptera > Phyllostomidae > Tonatia > Tonatia bakeri. The sequence goes on from PVIA01003326.1 coordinate 98,982, forward strand.
AACTCTAAAATTACTTTCTACCACAAAGATTTGAGAGTTTCCTTTTCATTTCAGTAAAGCCAGTTATCAAACAATAAAATTCTCTTGCCCTTTGTTTCAGAGAGTTTGAATTAGGACTACATTTTGGTCCCTCTCCCCTACTGCAATTGTCTTGAATAAACTCACCGTTGCTTGTTTCACATTGTCCGGTGTAGTTTTTGCTTTAACAAAGTTTATGAAATAGTCTCCAAGGCCATTTCGCCAATTTTTTACTTTTATGTTTCTATGAAAAGGACCTTTGGCTTGAGTAGAATTCAAAGAAAGTGATAGCAATTTAAAGAACAGAAATAGAATATGGATGGGGCTGCAAAATTATAGAAGTTCATCTGCCCGCCTATATTCACTAGCACTCACCCACAGACTAGACAATATCTCTCATGGTATAATAGTCTTCCAAATCCACTCCTAATGTTATACAACACTGTGACATCCCTTCAAGACTGAAAGCCAAAATTTGCTATCATCGCTGGCACTACTTTATTTTTCCTTCTAGCATACATTTTCAGAATCACTAATACATTTTTCATTCATAGATATGAGCAACTTTTTTAAATTTTTATTGTATTTTTTCCATTACCATTTGGTCCCTTTATACTCCACTCCCCCAGCAATCACCACACTGTTGTCCATGTCCTTGAGTCCTTTTCCCTTTTTGCTCGATCCCCCCACCCCTTAACATTTTTCACCACCAGCTGTCAGGCTGCTCTTATCTATGAATGTCTCTATTTTGTTTGTTAGTTTAGTTTGTTCATTAGATTCCACATAGGACTGAAATCATACAGTATTTGTCTTTCTCTTACAAGTTTATTTCACTTAACATTCCCCAGGTCCATCCATGCTGTCTCCAAAGGTAAAATTTTCTTCTTTTTTATGGCCAAGTAGTATCCCATTGTGTAAATGTCCTATAGTTGTTTTATCCACTCATCTATTGATGGGCACTTGGGCTGCTTTTATATCTTGGTGATTGTAAATAATTATATGAGCAATTTAAATTTATATTAAAAATAACTCACATCCTAAGAATATAGATTGATAAAATAGTTGCTTTCCTATATTCATAAAAGAATAATTTTTCTTCAGTTAAAAAATAGAGTTGACTGCTATATTATTCGTTGTGTTTTTTTCCTTCAAAATTCACTGCTTGAAATTTACCAATACTTTGCCTAAATTTTAATACTACCTCCATCTATAATGCAAATATTTATTGAGTTAATATATGAGTGAGTGAATGAATGACTAGGCAATTTTGTGACCATTTTTTATATAACATATCTTTCTGTGTTGATATATGCCAATACAAATATCTCATACTCTTTGTAAGTACAGGCCTTGTGTATTTCTTAAACTGTTATAGAGGTGAAGTTCATTTTTTAAATTTGTTATAATTTAAAGTTTTGATAAAATACCATTCTTAAATATTATAGTCATCATATAAATAATCTCAAAATTTTACACGAGAATATTTTAATGTTGAGTAATATTAGAACTATGACCCTTACAAATAAAGAAACAAAAAGTAATCCTGCATAAAAACATCAAATAGCATATCTTCCACATCATTAATCACCTCAGAGACTTAATATTATTTAATGACATGTCTTACCTAACAAGCAGTGCTATCCTTGGGCAAGAAATTATTCTTGTGATTCATAACAAGGAACCCCGCAGTTTGTTCAGCGGTTATTTAGAGATTTGAAACTACATAGCTTTGTGACAGTGTAATGTATGATTCACGATGGGGACAGCAGTACAGGAAGATCTGAGGAAACTTAATTGACTAGAACTGCAGGTGACTTACTACAGTGTTCATTACATTCCCCCCAAAGGCATAGTTTTCAGCTGCCTAAATATTCACAAGCAGTGATATAACTACAATACTATAAGGTGTGTGTTGTATGCCAAATGGTCTGAAGCACTGCTCGAAGAGGACCTGGGCTGAGATCAAGATCTTCTGAAGCCTGCCTTGTCTCCCTTGCAGGTCTGGTACAGCTCTCAGGACAGGAACGATATGAGGTAGTGTGTGATGGTGAAGAGAAGGCAGTGAGCATTCTCACAGTTTATCTCTTGCTCTGTTCTCTCTAGGAGCAGAAACAATAAAAGGGAGGCATTCTGTAAGCTAGAAATAAAGGAATCCTTCTGCACTTGGATCTCCAAAGCAAGTTACCAAGAAATTTAAAATATTAAAATTACATAAAAATAGCAACTACTTTTTTATTTAACCTTATTAATTTACCTCAAATCATAATCTAAAAGCAAAAAAAAATGGAATAAAAATATGATCCTGACCACAAACAGAAATGGGAATTCAAGAAAGTAAATATAAGAAATGAATGGAGGAAAAGTTATAGTAAGTGATTTATAACCTCATCAACAAGCCTTTGTTACTGGATTTTTCACTACTTTAATGATAAATGGTTTAATGATTGCAAAATTAAAGACTTTAAATCTGTGGCCTCCAAGCTGAGGTATTTTTCTACTACTGTGAATTATCAGAAAGACAACTTTTCTTTAATCATTAGAGATTCTAAAACAGCTTTATTCTTCATATGCCAGGTGAACTTAAATTTGAATATTGTCTGATTAAATATTTTAACTCTCTGAAGTACTTTGATCTCTGAAATAGCTCAGTCTAGCCAGGACTGAGTGACTTGAGCGGGGTGGGGGGGGCGGGGGCAATGATTTCAACTTTGCTGTCTGCTTCCCCCATAAATGCAGCCATTTCTTGTTGCCACAGAGGCTGTGGTACTGCAGATTACAGTTAAGTCTCTACTGCCATCCTAGGCTCCTGTACAAAAAACCTAATCCCTACAGCACTTTCCCAGGGGCTCTATATTTTTCAGAACATCTCTGGTACTCAACAAGGATGCTAAACAGTGACTTGAAAAGATCATATTCTAAAACACTACATTTAATTGTCACTACACAGCAAAAATGATCACCTCTCACGGTAATCTTGTGCTGTAATTTTAAACTACCATCCCACTGAACATTCGGAATAGTGTGGCATTGTCTCTGCATGGCCCCAGAGGTAAGAAGATACGGGGTGAATGGGGGAAATCCTGGGCAGAGAAAGCTGTTTCACTTACCTATGCTGTGTACTGAGCTTTTGAACACTATTTTAATTATCATGTTTTACACTAAAAAAAAAATAGTTTGAAACACATTCTGGTGTATACAAGGAGAAATAAATGAATTACATTGATACCAGATGTATTGGCAATTGTGCTACAAATTACATTTTCACTCTCCAAATGTCATTACAATATTTATTTAATTGCAAACTTGAAGAAATTATCAGTTGTTCTAGGAATTTTTTTAAATAGAGTTCACATTAATAAAGTGATTTCCTAAGTTTTAAATAAACTGAGGATATGCTGTTGCAATTATTTTAAAAAGAAATATTTAAATTGTATCTGATTAATTAACCACATAAATGGGAGAATACATATCAGTATGTTGTTACTGGAATATTTCTCTTAGGATAAAACAATTGTATATTAAAGCAAATAACCTTCAAATAAAAGTTTTTAAAACTTTCAAGTATTCATTGAAATATTTCATTAAGGACTGTGCTGTAGATAAGAACAGGTGGCAATAATTGGATTTCCCATCTGCAGATTGTAAAATCATCTACAAGTTGGCTTTCACAAGTGTTATGGCCAATATGTGGAAACCTATCAATTTGCAAATTGTGCCAGATGGACCCTGACCAAATTCAGAGAGCCATGCAGGATCAACGTTCTTTCTGATGTTTCCTAAAGTTTAAAGCAGATGACCATGCCATTTGCACGGCAAAATAGGAACTGCAAACAGTAAGTGAGCAGAATGTATCAATATTTAGGAAATTGAGGAGAGGTCAATTAAGGACAGCAGAGCTCCTGTAAACTCTAGATCCTAACAATCAAAATCCTCTGCATATATGACCCATTTGAGAGGAGATAAGGTTACCAAGCATCTATATCTTTAAACTGAAGAACCCAATATTTCAATTTCTTCCCAGAAAACAGAGTAAGAAATTTTGAGAGACTATGGAGTCCCCATATCTGTGGTTTCGATTTCTGAGGTTTCAGTTACTCGCAATCAACCATGGTCTGAAAAGACTAAATGGAAATTTTCAGAACTAAACAATTCATAACTTTTAAAGTGCAAGCTGTTCTGAGTAGCATGATGAAAACTCGCACTCTCCCGCTCTACCCAAACAGTGCCGGCCATGAATCATCCCTTTCTTCAGCATCTCCACTCTGTAGAGTCTCTCTACTCGTCAGTCAGTTACACAGTAACTGTCTTGGTTATCAGATCTACCACAGAAATATGGCAGTGTTTGTGGGCCAGTAACCTTTATTTAATAATGGCCAGAAAACGGAAGAGCAATGATGCTGCCAATTTGACGTATCAAAGGAAAGCAGTAAAGTGCTTCCTTTTAAGTGAAAATATATGTATGAGAGGGGGAAAGAACATTATATAAGGGTTCAGTACTATACGCAGTTTAGGGCATCCACTAGGCATCTTGGAACATATCCCCCACAGACAAGGGGGTACTATTGTAATTAAGCATTATAATTCTCACATTGTGACTTGGGTTCTTTTCCAATAGTATCATTCATTATGTAGAGCTCATGTGCCAGTATGATCATTTTTAATTCATTTGTGAGTTTTTATGCCTTAGAGATGCTTCAAAGTAAAAAGACCTCTATTTCATCAGAAAAAGCAGATCTAAAAAAATAATTAAACAGACAAAAAGGGGGGGAAAGCTTATCAGCACCATGTGGCTTCAGCATTTGGATTAGTATTGTTTACCAGCATCAATGTAATGCGGCTATTTTCTTTTTAAAAAATCACAAAATATACAATACTATAGTCTTTGTGTAGCTTCCCCTTTCCATACCCTAAGGACTGTTTTGTGGTCTTATATTCAATGAAAGGAAAATGGGAAGGGGAGGGAGGGGAGGGGAGGGGAGGGGAGGGGAGGGGAGCGACAGAAAGTAGAGAAGAAAAAATAGAAGGAAGGAAACAAATAAGGGAAGAGGAAGGATGGGAGAGAAGGAGGGAATGGGAAGAAGGAGAAACAAGCAGCTTTTAAAAGATATATGTGCATATAATTCGCTCTAAAATCCCTTAAAAGGAGAAAAAGCATTTTCTCGTTTATGAAGAAAGATATATTGATACTGAAATATATATTGACTCAGGTTATGTACCAAATAAATTTATCTATGAGACAATAAAACTGAATAAAATGCCTTCAAATATTAAAAATAGGTGGGTTTTTTTAATTCTATTTTCTGTTCCCAGAGCTCTGAGATTGCTTAATTGTGAGGACTCTCCTTCCAATAAATTAAAACTAGCTGCTCTCTCTGTGGAAAAAAATAAATAAGGTTGCAGGGCTCCTTCCAAATTCCTCTTTAGGAAAGCAATAACCTAGTTTTTTATTTATTTTAAAGAAATATTTTGTGATAAACTAAAATACTTTTTCCTAAAATAGTCTACTCTAAACATATTGAAATTATATGATCACATAGAAATTATCTTAAATATTACATATGGTTTATGGATGAATAAAACAACAAGTTAAAACAGAATCAATATAATGTGAATTTGTGGAATTTTTTATACCTCTTACTTGATTAGAATTAAAGTGAAGTTTAAGTTTTAAAAATTTCCACAACCTAATATAAATAAAATATAGAGAAACATTATAATAATACAATTATTTCACTGTAAAAATTAGTCATATTGTATAACTCAAAATATAATGAAAATACAATAAACTAGGTATATTAAAAGTATTAAATTTGAAAAGTTTTGACATACCAGTACTCGTGAAACCATCAGTGCAGAATCAAGGTAATAAACATATCAATCAAACACTGAATTTTAAACCCTCTCCACGTCCTTACCCAGATAACCATTCATCTGCTATCACTATAGATTAATTTGCATTTCCTGGAATTCTATATAAATGAAAACATATATTATTTCCTCTAGATTTTTCTTATGGACTTTTTAATGGACTTTTTTCCTTTGGCTTGTTTCAAACAGCATAATTACAATATTTTTATATTTATCCTTGTGTAAATCAATACTTTTGTTTATTGTTGGGAGTTATTCATCACATGGATATACCACAATATTTTTATCCATTCATCTGTTAACATATATTTGGGTTGCTTCCAGTTTGGACTACTAAAAATAAAGCATCCATGAATACTTGTGCACCAGTCTTTATGCAGACATATGTTTTATCTATCTTGGGTATAATTGGGAGAGAAAGTCTGGGCCTTTCATAAAGCATATGTTTAAGTGTTTAAGAAAGTGAAAGCTATTTTCCATAAAGGTTGCAATATTTTTTATTCCTTCCAGCAGTGTATGTGATTTCCAGTTGCTCTGCATCTTCACCAACACTTGGTGTGATCCAAACTTTTAATTTTGGCAATTGCCTTAAGGGTGCAGCAGTATTTCATTATGGTGTTAATTTGCATTTCTGGAATGACTAATGATCTTGTGACACAGATACCAGCCAGCAGTATCCACGGCACTGTGGATGGACAAGACACAAGAGAAATTCACACAAACTACCAAGTCCTGCAGAGGAAAAGGGACAGCATGGTTACCCTCTCAAGAGGAGAGTGCCCCACTGCCCTGCCTGAACAGGCTTTTATTGTTTTTGGGGGGTAGGAATACAGATACAGCTTATTAATCATTGTCTGGTTGTGAGGGTCAAATGAGTAGATAACATTCAAAGAACTAATAGGGCTCACACTGAGTTGCGGTCTATCACCTAAAGAGGCTACAGAATTTAAGGGACTAAACTCATTTCCTTTCCCAGGCCTTTATAATCTAATTAAGAACCTCCTCAGCAAAGCAGGCTTCACAGGATTTTACATATCCTTTCTCAGGGCCTGATTACCCAGAGATCCCATCGTTTCCAACACAGGGCTGCACTACCCCTTGTCATTGTTTCAGGCTTGAGGCGAGGCAGCCGAGAGATAAGGAGACTTCTCACAGGCAGGATGAGGACTCGGGCTTTGTCAAAGCCAAGGGGCGAGGGTCGATCACCCCCTTTTTCCACAGCCCCCCAAGTCTTCCCTGAGGGCCTTCCCACGTGATCATGCCTGGTTTAGGTGGCCCCTCCCATGAGGAATCTTACCCATCATTGGCTAACCAACCAAGCAATGGGGGCCAGGCAAGGAGCAGAAACAGCGCTCCGGCCAGGGAGATAAGCTTGTCTCCTTATTGGCTTCTGTTCCAGAGGTCTCTCACTCAGCCTTGGCCATGGGGGGGTTACAGCTCCTGAAACCAGGCAGGGCAGTTCCCAACAATCTTGAGCATCTTTTTAGGTGCTTTCTTACATCCATGAACCTTCTTTGCTATAGTGTCCATTCAAAACTTTTGCCCGTTATTAATTGGGTTGGATGTATGTAATAATTGGGTTGTATGTATTTTTTTGCATGAAGCTTTTTAACTACATGTTCATTTTCTTTCATTGATAGAAGGCTTTTCAGGCTACCTATTTCTTCCTGAGTGATTTCTATCCTTCAAAAAATTTATTTTATACAAATTGTCAAATTTACTTGTATAAAATGATTCATAATAGCATCTCATTTTCCTCTTAAAAACCATGGAATCCATAATGATGGCCTCTCTTTCATTTATGATATGGGTGATTTTGTCCTATTTTGGTTTTTTCCTCATCAATTATAACAAATGTTTATCAAATTCATGATCCTTTCAAAAAAAGAGATTTCTGTTCCTTTAGTTTATTACTTTTGTTTTCTATTTCATTGTTATCTGCTCTGATCTTTCTTGTTTCTTGTTTTTGCTTACTTTAGGATCTAATGTTTTTCTTTCTCTAATTTAAGATGGGAGTTTATATTATTGCCTCTAGATCTATCTTTCATTCTAACTATTCAGCATTATAAATTCCTATATAAGTACTCTTTAGCTGTGTTCCACAAATTTTTCTATATTCATCTTAAAATGCTTTATAATTTCTATTCTTTCTTCCTTTGCCCATGGGACTATCAGAATTATGTTCTTTAATTATGTTCCAAATATTTTGATAGTTTCTAGATATCTTGTTATTGATTTCAAATTTAATTTGACAATAGTCAAAGGATACACTCCTTATGATTTAAATATTTTAATATTTATTAACATGCACCCTATAGCTCAGAATATCATGTCTCAGTATTTGTTCCTTAATATTCTACTCTTTGGAGATAGAGTGTGTATGAATGGTAACTATTCAGTTTGGTGCTTCTTTCAAATTTAGTGGGATCTCCAGGAGTACCTATAATTTGAGTCTGATAATTAACTAAGACAATGAAAGTTTATCAATTGGTGCATTTTGGCACATTTTAAAGTTAATTCAACACCTATGTCATAGAGACAAAAATGCCAATCAATGACCTTTTATCTTTGTATTGCATAAATTACTTTAGAAAATTTTAGTTTCCAGCCCTGGCTGGGTCGCTCAGTGAATCGAGTGCTGGCCTGTGAACCAAAGGGTCATCAGTTCAATTCCCAGTGAGTACACATTCCTGGGTTGCAGGCCAGGTCCCCAGTAGGTAGTGTTCAAGAGGCAATCACACATTGATGTTTCTCTCCCTCTCTTTCTCCTTTCCTTCCCTTCTCTCTAAAAATAAATAAAAATAAAATCTTTAAAACAAAAAGGAACATTTTAGTTTCCACATAAGCCAAATAGTAGACTTCTATTTGTGTTGTGTTTTTTCCTCTAGCATCTAAGGTTCTGGGGGGTTTTACTATTGTTGTCATTGTTTGTGTTTGTGTCATTTACATTTTTGTTTGTGTATGGTGGTTACTAGCTATACTTCAGAAAAATCTACTCTACACTGCTAATATTTGTAAGTTTCTATCTCTAATGAGTGTCAAATAAGCACTGTCAGGGTTAAAGGTGTTTCCATAGCTTTATTGGGTTTAAGAACCACAGGTTTATCTGGGTTCATCCTTGACTATTCTATAGTAGTTCCGTGAATGTTTTTTTCCTATACCACTGAGTACTCAGATTACTTTTGGCAACAGAGAGGCAAAGCCAGTGGCAGCACCAATGCATTTTTATAGGTTCCTAGTGAGCCATCATCATTTAAGAGTGTGGACCTCACTCAGCTGCCACATGGTGGCCATTCTTCTTCTGCATGAGTAAAAACACTCTGGTACATATATATTGCAGGGTATGAGTCTTTCTGTTCAGCACTTTATAGAACAAAAGTGAGCCAAAATAATCACAGTAGGTTTTTTTTCCTTTAATGTCATTATTAATGGGTTCTCTATAATTTAGTCTTTAAATCAGTATGATTTTTCTCTTTTTTCCTGTATATAAAACTTGATTAATGTTTTCTTGTCTTAGTCTATTTTTCTTCTTAATTTTTAAATTTTTGATTCAAGATTAAATTGTTTTTATATTCCCAAATGTTTGTTATAATATACAAAGCCTGTCCAAAATGTATCCAGTCATGTAATATGAAAAATAGAGTCATTAATTGAAAAAGATTTGAGATAAAAGAAACATTGCACCCAGGACAATGATGCCTCTGTCTGTTTCAAAGTGGGCAACTTGGGACCTTGCACAGTTCTCCCAGCACCTCTGCCACTGTTCAAAACATTATGCAAAATCCCCTGCTGTGATCACCATCAGCTGCCCTGTCATATGTTCCTAAACCTCACTGATGATCTGAAATCTCTTCCCTTTCAAAGTTGATTTTAGTTTTAGGAAAAGCCAAAAGTTACAGTTACCAAATTTCGGTAGGGGGTTAAGTCACCTGGGTAAATAGATGTTTCACAAAATCTCTGCACAAGATGTGATGCATGAGCAGGTGCATTGTCATGATGAAGTTGCAAATCACCAGTGGCCCATAGTTGTAGCCATTTTTGTCATATTGCGTCTCTTAACTGACAAAGGATATTGAGGTGGTACTCCTTATTAATTGCTTGACCTGGAGGGGTGTACTCATGATGGACAATACCTCCCAATCAAAAAATACAGTTAGGCTGGTCCAATGGTAGCGGGTTATCAGAACTCAACTAAAGTTAGGTCACTAAAGTTGGAATACAATCCCCCACTACTCAATTTGACTGGCTTTAAAAAAAAGAAACAAAAAACAAAAAAACACAGTTAACATTGTCTTGATCTTACTATGACTTTGCACCTTATTCAAGCATGTAGAACAAGGAGACTTCCATAGGGACAACTTGGACTTCATTTCCAGATCATACTCATAGACACACCATTCATCTTCAGTTATGACCTCTTCTTGAGGAAATCTGGTTCATCGGTAGCAGTTTGGATCAAATCATTAGCAACTGCAGCACAATATTCCTTCTGCTCTGAACAAATTTTGCCACAATACATTTCATGCCAGATCCTGCATCAAAATCTCAGACACAGTACTATTTGGAATGCCCAGATGTGCTTCTAGTTCTTGCACTATCAGTCGCTGATCTTTACTAATTGCAGCCCATACATATTCTCAAGTGTTCTGCTTGCTATAGGCCTTCCAGAAACTGGATTACTTTCAAGAGATTCTCGACCATCTTTAAAGAATTCGTGCCATACTCTTATTTGTGCTGCACTCATTGCATCATTCCTAAAAGCATTCTGAATCATCTGAGGGGGGCAATGTTCAAGCTTAACACAAAATTTCATACAGATTCATTGCTCTACTTGCTTAATGATTTTGAATGTGACAGCTGCACAATATGCATGCTCACTCAAAGGCATCTACTACTCCCACTGACTAGTACACTGAAGTCATCATCATTCATATATATGCATTGTAGTCCCCTCTCCTTGCCTGTCAGGTTACATCGATGTCATGCAAACAATTCCCATTATATAACAATGGCTGGACTTTTTCTGGACAGATTCATCATATTTAATTCAGCTTGGTATTTTGTGTTACAAGATCCTCTTCCTTCATAGATGGGTTTTTATGGAGGGTGGAGGGATTTTATTTGCTAAAATATTTCAATTCCTTGAAAAAAAAGTTATTCTGAGGAACAAGTTTTCTGAATGGAATATTCTTGGTTCATAGTTTTTTTTTTTTCTTTCAGTACTTTGAATATCAATCATCCTGCTCTCTACTGGCCTATAAGATTTCTGCTGACATATCCACTAATAGCCTTATGCGAGTTCCCTTATGAATCAATTTTTTTTACTGCTTTTAAGATTCTCAATTTGTCTCTGACTTCTTTAAGTTTTATTATAATGTGTCTTGGAAATCTCTTTGATTTTGTCTGGTGACTTAATAGCTTCTAGAACGTGGATATTTAAATCTCCCACCAGATTTGGGAGTTTCTCAGCCAGTATTTCTTTCAATAAGCTTCACTTCTCCTTCTCCTTCTCTAGTCCTTCTGGGAACCCAACACTTTGAAATTATTCCTATGATCACATAGGCTTTCTTAACTCTTCCATTTTTTCTTTGTTCTCCTTACTAGATAGTTTCAAAAATCCTGTCTTTTAACACAGATTTTTTCTATGTTTTGATCCATTCTGCTATTGGTGCTTTCTATTGCATTTGTCATTTTGATTCATCTTATTCTTCAGCTCCAGAATTTGTTCCTTTTTTTATAATTTCTATGTCTTTGTTAAACTTTTCATTTTGTTAGAGTATTGTTTTCCTGACTTTGTCAAATCATCTTTCTGTGTGTTGTTTTTTTTTTTTTGAGCTCATTGAGTTTTCTATAACAGCTATCTTGAATTCTTTATTGGATAAACAGCAGGTCTCCATGTCTTTATGACTGGTACTAGAAGATTGATTCTTTGGTTGTGTCATGTTTCCTCAATTTTTCAAGTCCCTTGAGGTTTCATATTGCTCTTTTCACATATGAAGTAATGATCACCTCCTTCAACCTTTACTAACTGAACGAGGAAAGAAATATCTTCCATCTATCTACCCTGCTAGGCATTCTGATGTTTTCTCAGACCTCCGGATACAGTTGTTCCACAATTCTCACCTTGTCTTGTGGTACAATTCTTAAGATTGTATGTGTGTGTTATGTGCCGTTGAGTTGGCTCCAAATCCTGGCAGTGTTATAAATAAGTAATGTCCACAATTTTTTGTTCTCGAAAGCCCTGTTCAGCTCCTGCAAACTCATGCCAATGGCTTCTTTTTACTCCCTGCAATGCATCAAGCTAAGTGCTGTCAGCCTCCCTTTTGTTTACCCAAAGGTTGCGCTAAAGCTCATGTTTGTGTTCTCCCCTTGGCCTTCAGATTTGGGCTGGCACTCTGTGCATACTCACCTGCAGTGTGCAACAGCTCACTATCAACACCACCACTGGGAGCTGGTCACAAGATGGGGCTGTGTGTAGGTGAGGCATGCAGAAGGCTTGGTGGGCTGGTTGGTGAGATCTGCAGGTGAGACATCCCCAGCCTCCTTGGTGGGCTTCTTGATGGCATGCTTGATGCAGTTTCTAGGATATATGCCTTTTTAATGCCTTTTTGGAGACCTATCTGCCACTCTCTCAGTCACTTCTCCTTCCCCACTAATGCAGTCAACAATTCAGCACTCTGAATGGGGCAAGAGAGAACTGAGTATCTTTGGCAGTGTTCTTCACAGCTTGAGAAGCTGGGAGCTCATTCACATACTCTCACTTTCCCCCATGGGGAAAAGTATGATCCAGGAAGATTTCTCTTGACTCTGAGCTATACTACACTGAGGAAGGAGTGATGCTGCTTAAGACAAACTGTTCCTCTTAACCTTCTCAAATGAATCCATGTTTTGCTCCAACAGCGTGCTTAAACTTTTCTGCTGGAAACTCGGACTTCCACCAAAGCTCATTCTTCCAAGGGTGATTACTTAAACTGTCTTCCAGGTATGCCTGGGCCATGGCTGAGAGGTACTGGAGCTGATTTACATGCCACTGCAGAGGCCACAGCCAGGACTGGTATCTGTCTGCCAGTTACCCAACATAAGAATAGGTGGCACTCTGGGTCCTTTGGTGTATGGCGGTGGATCCCACAGCTTCCACAGAGACTTTTGTCTGTAGATGAAAGCCAAATTGCTGTTGTTCAAGAGCAGATATTAACAAAGGACATCTTATTTAGCCATGATCTTGATGCCACTTTATCTGCGTGGTTGTTTAAATCCCTTTCTTGTAGGTATCACTCTGATCTTTCTGAACCCTTTTTAGTATTTTATATTCTGAGTTGATTTTCTTTTTCAAGGGTTATTTTTAGTTCAATTTCTTATTCTCTCTTCCACTTAAGTTTTCTGTACTCCCTAGATCTCTTTAAGACTTTGAAGTATGAGCTTAAAAGTAGTTCTGATGGGGATTATGGTTGTTTTTTATATTTATAAGAATATAAAATTTCTAGAAATATTTGGGTAGTCTATTTGTTCTTTCTGTTGCTCTTGTAGATTTTGAAAGAAGTCTGGATAGTTGTGAATTTAGCCAACTATCATTACTTCAATTCCTCAAAAAAGATTAACTTTGAAACAAAATTTTATAAAGAAGAATGAAAGTATATTTTGATGTTTTGAAATTTTAGAAAAAGTTTCTTATTCTCAAAATTCCAGAATATATTGATGATTTAGCAATAACCCTATCTGACCTAGATTCAATTTCAGACTGCCTTCAATCAATCAGTTACCATTTTATATCAGTCCCGATACCCATAAAAGCAAGCTACCTGTGTAACCTACGATAGTTACACTTTTTTTTTTTTTAAGATTTTATTTATTTATATTTAGAGAGGGAAGGGAGAGGGAGAGAGAGAGAAACATCAATGTGCGGTTGCTGGGGGACATGGCCTGCAACCTAGGCATGTACCCTGACTGGGAATCGAACCTGCGATGCCTGGTTCGCAGCCCGCGCTCAATCCACTGAGCTACGCCAGCCAGGCGATAGTTACACTTTTAAAACAAATCAGTCAGCAATATTTTACCTTAAATCATCATAAACCCAAAACTGAAAATTTTGAAAATCAGTCAATCAATAAATGTTTCTGCTTTTAATGTTTCCCAGTCTCTTAAAGCCACACTCCCCAAAATCCCATAGAAGATCAGCTATTGCTTTTGGTGGTCCAACTGAATTTCCAAGTATGGTGCCTCACTGAATGTCAAACAATGAATTCGGCATTTTTGTTTGAGATATGAAGAAGGGGTATTTTCCACCAACCCATAATATTTGATAAATCATAAAGTTTGAGTAACACTTAGATGGTTCTTAATATGAATGCCATCCTCAAATTTCATTAATTAGTATGCAAAGTTCATTTCTATAGTCCATACTTATGTATCTCTTCCTAGTCCAATTACTCAAATGTATGTCCTAAGCCTTTTTCTATACCTATTCTTTATAATATTTTATTAATATATTCTCCATTTATGGAGAATATATGTGTAATGACTTCCACAGCTTTACCCATCACTACCAATAATTATCAAAGTCTAAAATGTGAATTGACTACCACCTCAAATTCAGTTTTTATTGTGCAGATTACCCTAAATGCCTCAAAAGCAATAAAAAACTCAGCATATCTGAAACTAAACTTATTTTTTCCATTAAACTTACCAGCCTTTCTGAAATCTCCTTTGTATTTAATTTCATTACAGTCCCACCCATCACTAGGCATAAAATTCATTTATGGTTATCATCTTTCCCCATTTCTCCCACATTCATTCAATTGCTAAGCAATAAAAATTGTGCTTCTTTCAATGTCTCTCATGAACATTCCTTCCTCTATATTCCCACTTCCAAAGCCTTGGCTCAGATTCCGATTACTCTTCATCTGTTCTAATTCTTATTTCCAGTTGACCTTTTCTATCTCTACTTTATTTATGCCTACCCAAAGTTCTGCCTACCAAAAAACTGCTCAGATGAAGTCATTTTCTTATACAGATCTTCAACGGTTTTACAAAATAAAGTTTCTAGCAGACTTTCAAGGCACCTCAAAACAAATTTAAGTAAATTGTTCTTTCCCAAGAATTTGCCCTTCATACACACACACACACACACACACACACACACACACTGTGCATGTCTTTTCCTTCTAGCTGAATCAGGCTATCTATCACTCCTTAAATTAGATCTTAATTTTATATTTCTGTAATTGCTTATGTAATTATGTCCTTTCAAACATTATAACAATTTATTATGAGTTTTTAAAACTATTAAAAACTATTTTAAGGTCCAATCCAATTGTTCATTAATTCTTTTCCTATCCAGAAGTTATCTCTTATTTCTGACTGTCATACAGTGATAAGTTTTACCTTGTATTAAATTTTTTATTTGTATCTGCCTTACACAAGTGAAAGGTACATAGTAAAATATTACATGTGACAAGATAAAAAATGATTCTTCTCTTTTCACTCAAGTCTAAAACAATTGAGTCAAAGTAATCAGCATATAGAAATTAACTTGTTAACTTTATCACCAATCACCCAAGATTGGAGGACAGAACTAATACCTGTGACTGAGTGAACGTTGATACTGGTCTCCAGAATCAGACAAGTTTCCACCCACTCACATCTCTGTGGTGAAAAGGAGGTCATGGCTTTCTAAATTTCATGGCATAAAGGGACAAAACAGATTATGTGCTCTCTGCTGAAATTCAGCTACCAAGGAAGAAGAAAAGAGGAAACAACTTGGCTTGCAACTAGTTATGTATCCTAAATCATCAATAAAATAAGATGTTCATTTTCCCTTGAAGAGGAATGAGTGATGGTACAAAAAGAAAGCACAAGGGTTATTCAAGTGGAAGTCCCTTTACATGGAAAAAAACAGCAGTAGTAGAAAAAATCATTCATTCTCCATTTAAAAAGCAGGTGCTCTTTAACTTCAATGTGTATAACAATTCAAAATCATAAGAAAATATAAAATTATTTATCCTATATTAAAGGCCAGTTAGAGCCCAATGAAACAGTCTAGGGCAGAAAAAGAATTAATTTTATATTAATTCATAATGTTTCTCATAGTGAAAATTACTTCTCTCAACAGTAACCATGTATTAAAGGCTCCTTATTAAAAGTGTCTAATCTTTTAAATTCCACAAAAGTATTCTTTTTAAAATATGGATACAGGAACCTATTTTCCTTTTCTGAAATGAGAACAATTAGTGCTTCAGATATTAACAACCCAGAACATTTGAAAGTGAATTTAAGGTGCTCACACAAGTTATAAATCAGTCATAAAACTTTATAAGTACTAATACAACTGATTAGAATATTAAAGTCAGGTTTGATGAGGCCTGATTGGAGAAATCAGTGATGGGATTAAAATTGTATCACTACTCTTTCATTTGAAAGTATTGATTCAGTATAATGACCAGAGAGAGAAAACCTCAAGAGTGCCACTATTTAAAATGGCCTTCTGTATCATGGACAAAAATGAGGGGGGGTGGAAACAGGAGGGAGGTGGGGAGGGCTGGGGGGGGTGAGCTGGGATGGGGGTAAAAGGCAGAAAACTGTACTTGAGCAACAATTAAGAAAGAGAGAGAGGAAGGGAGGGAGGGAGGGAGGGAGGGAGGAAGGAAGGAAGGAAGGAAGGAAGGAAGGAAGGAAGGAAGGAAGGAAGGAAGGAAGGAAGGAAAATAGCTCTAGGCAAATTGATACAATACTAATATCAGTGCTTTCTGGTTTGCCCTTTTTTTCTGTGGTCTCTTGATGCCACTGGGCTACACAGAAGGATTTGTTCATTTACCAAATATTTACTAAGCCCATACTATGTGTCAAACACATAAAGCCTCTGGCCTAGCATGATCAGGATGTATATAAAGTGACCCAAACAAAATTTAAGGCATAGTTTTTCTATGTCTACCCTAGAAAAAACAAAATCATATACCTCTAAAAAAATGGCTCTCTGAAGCACAGCATCGGCATCCAAGGGGAGCATTAGAAATGTAGAGGTTGAGATCCCACTCCAACTAACCAAATTAGCATATACATTTTACAAAGACCTCAGTGACTTGTTGGTACTTCAAAGTTTGAAAGGCACAAAAGGTTCTACTTAACAGAGATAAAGTCCTGTGAATGTTTTTTTCTGAAAGCAGAAGACAAGAGCAGCCTGATATGTTTTCATACTAAAGCTGTCAGGTCCCTAAATTACCTGAAACTGGAACTCAGGAAATTCAGAATGAATAGAGTTAAACAACAACATCTAAGAGCATAAACCATGTAGCGAAAAAACAAAAACAAAAACAAACAAACAAAAAACATAATTTTCAAGTCCAAACTGTTATCTTTTGTAGTCTGCTTCAAGCCCAATGAGGTTTTTTTGTTCTAAATGGGCAGACAACATGATTTATTTCTATGTTATCTTTCACTAAGTCAGTGCTCAATAAATATCTATTGAAGTGCTATCAAAAAGAAAGAAGAATTTCCCATATTGAATTTCAAGTTGTACTATATCTCTAAGAAACTTTCTAAATCTAAGATTTTATGACTCAGTGCGTTATGTCTATATTTATAACTTTATGTACATGTAAATAAATAGTGTTTTATGGTAGTCGTATGATGGAAGTAAAAGAAGAAAACTTCCCCATCTCTTCTTGGTTCTATTACTTTGCATCACCATTTTCATTGGTAGTAGTCGTCTGAATTGTTGAGGTCGTAATCAAATATAAATGAATCGGCCTCCTAAAGTACATATCTAACCAATTAAACTTCCTTCCCTTGATTATAGCCCTGTGAAGCCCCTAGCCCACCTTTCTTCCCAGTGCTCAGGGTTCATATACTTGGGCGTTTGTTAAAATACTCCCTCACAGACCTTCACCATAACCTTCACCAGGCAGTGGGTAACTGACCCATTTTCTAAGAGTGCCAATGAAGACAAGCAAGTAGTTTACTAATATTTAGGATTTGTCATAAGCACTTGCTACCTTATGGAAGTATTACAATTTGCTAATAGAAATACACTAAAACTTAAGGCATGCCAGGGCTCCAACTTTCTTAAACTAAAACTTCAAAAGTAAATATCTACAGAATACTACCTAGTTATGGAGGCAAGATGCCTTCAGTTTTCTATCTTTGCTGTGATTTTAGATGGACTATTCTTTTTGTTTTTTTTTTTATCAATAGTCTCAGATTCCCAATGATGATTCTTTGTGGATGACATAAAAAATGTTGATATGTTATTGTAAAGAAAAAACTGGTACTCTCGAGTACACTTTTACTGGAACTAACAAGTTAGCATTTTCCCTGTCATTGGCAAATAATAAATTTCATAGAAAAGGTAAACGTTAATGTTAGTAGAACAAAAAAAACTTGAAAGTCAAGTGGTTCAGAATCAAAATATTCTAGTACATCAGGTAAAGCAATCATTTTATGCATAATTTATATACAAGTGGATACATTTTATATATACTCATTTTATATACATATTTTATGATCCAATATGTTTAGGTCTAAATTTTATTTAGTAAATGAAGTATCTCCTTTAAAGGGCTTCTGTATTATAATGATGGGATATTTATATTCCCATCATCTGTTTATTAGAAATGTCTAGATGTTAGCTGCTAAATTGATAAGGATTCATTTGCATTGTTTTTATTTTAATATAGATAAAGCAGAAAAATAACTTTACCTATTTATAGCTGCATTGCAATCTTTAATCTCGCAATCGTATAAACTATTTTTATAAAAGAAAATGTTGAATTTGACAACAAATCGCCTTTCACGAGACAGTTTATACTAAAAAAATTGGGGTAGTTTGTTATGTTTCTGTTTAAAAACACACACCACGAAATAAATCAAGAGACAGAAACAAAAGTACAAAAGAAAGGAAAATAACACAAAGAAGATTTTCCTTTATCTCTTGAATTCAAGATAAGTACCAGGAATTCAAGCATAAGGACACGGATGGATTACTGAGACACAGAATCCCCATTACAGTTGTGCTCAGGGAATTGAGGGTGGAGGGGAAGTTGTTCTTTGCAGGCAAACTTTGCAATTTGTTCTTTCTTTTGAGATATATAGGTTTTCTGACAGACTTTATAAGCTCTTCCTTATGCATTAGATTTTGGCAAAAATTTCTCTGTGTGTATGAGTTTTAAGAATTATAAGAAGCAAAAAAGTTCCTAGCATTAGAAAATGACAAATTTTAGTATGAATCAGCATCATGAAAAATATCAGCTAATTTAGTCAGCCTATTAGCTTCATTTAATTGGACCAGAGTTTAGAGACAAGACAGACTAATGGAGCAGGTGCTCTGGAAAGATCACAATAGCAGCTGGTGAAGAGAAGCTGACAGAAACATGGAATGCATTCACTGTTTGGTAGGAAAACAACAAAAGAGCCAACTTTCCATTGTCCTCTATATTCTTCATGGTCATGAACAGAACAGGGCAGTGAGGCCTAAACATAGGTGGGGTCCCAATATGGGGGTTAGTTAGAATATTAATGGGACAAAGAACCAAGGAGTCCAGCATGTCTACAAACACAAAACTATGTCTTGATTGTTTTTACCTAAAATGCACGAGAATTTTATTTTGATTACAATAATAAATTTATAAGATAAAAAATTAAGTCTAACTTCATCATCTTACAATAGAAAGGAAGTGTAGTTTGCATAGCACAAACATTACAGGTCAGGTTCTCCAGAAGCAGGTACTGAAAAAAAGTTTGAAGTGAAGATGGTTTATTTGGGAGTAACATCTACAAAAGTAAGCAGGGAAAAGCAACACTGGGCAGAGGTAGAAGCTGAACTATAATGTAGATGCCACAAGACCTGGGCCAATTCAGATCCAGCATGGAGCAAGTACTGCCATAAGATTCCCACGATGGGCTGAAATAAAGGGGTCTTTTCTACCTCTGTCTTACTCAGTCAAGGGATCTGGGCTGTCCAGGAAATGCTTGACCTCAGGTAGAGCAAGGCAGCTCTCTGCAACACAGGCAGGTCCTGAAAAAGTCAGTGTCAAAAGATGGCCTCCCTACTGCCCTGTCATCTGAGCAGTAAATCATTTGAAAGGCAATCTGGTCAGTGCATCCCTGTGTGTACCACAGCAAGACAAGAAATCAGTTCCCTAGAGGATTCCTTGGACTCCAATGTCTAGATCTCTTTGTTATAAAGATAGTTTATACTTACATTCCTTCATAGTGAGAAAAAAAGAAGAAAACTGAGAAAAATGATATTTTATATGACTTACTCAATAGGTGATCACAAGTGAATGCATCAGATGAGGAATATAAAATTGACTCATTTAACAAAGAAAATCATATACAGTAAAGATATATGTGAAATTAAGGAATACTTGTTTTATCCAAGATGCCAAATTCTGAAAATTGAAAACATAATGCAAGAAAAATAAGGCACCATAACATGATTGTAGAGTCTTACCAAATATTAATTGATATGACAAAAGTTCTATCTGAATAACATGAAAAATTATTTTAATGTCACAGACCTTCCTTCTTTCTAACAGTGCAAGGACAGGAAAAATAGGTTATAGAACAACTAATTTCTTAAGGCACATGCCCTTCAAGAGTTCATATGCAAATACAGGTGAGACATGCATTAGATAAATAACAATATAATGCAATAACTGCAACTGGAAATATAAGTGCTGGGGAATCATCTAGCCCAAACTTAGGGTAAGGGCAGTGTAGAGATATCAGGAAAGACTCTGAAGGACAAAGCTCTCCCATTTCTCAGTATTCCCCCATCAGCCACCTGCCACCAGGCAAACAATGAAGGGCTCAATTTTTAAAAATGCAGAAAATTACCTGAATAACTCTAATGATTCTAATGCAAATATTGGCACCCCACTGTAAAACTCTGCTCACATTTGGGACCAACATGTGAAGGCAAAGCCCAAATGTTCTCATGCCCCACTCAAGTCATACATACAAGTTCACAGTCAAAATCCCAAGTCAGGGAATAAAACAAATGTGAAAGCTATATACAGAGTGTATGTGTGTATACACAGACAGAGAGTAAATCCTACTGTTTTTATTTAGGATGTGAAAATATGAGTGGACAAGGAGAAGTCATTAGTGTATGAAAAGGACCAAGAGCAGGCAGGATAAAGACCAAGAAAAACAAAATGAAAGACTAATTCCAAGGGAAGAAGAAAGAGGGAGGGAGAAAGAGAGGGATAGAGAGAAAGGGAACATAGTATAATTAATATTCTAAGGGAAGAATGAGAAAAATATTTCCAGAAATCAAGAATGAGATACCAAGAAGAGGTAGCAATCATATAACCAGGAAGAATTGGAAGAAAGTAAAAGTATGGTACGTAAAATTTAAAAGGTCAGCAGGCAGCTACAAGGAATCAGTTCCCTTTTCTTCTTTTCAAGAAGAAAAGCCAAAGAAATCTCTCAGAACATAGATCAAAAAGACAAACACATAGAAAATATGAGGAAGATTGTATAGAAGATTAATCCAAGGATTTTAACATGAATCTTACAAAAATTCTAAAACAGAAAGAGAATGGATAGAAGAAAATAAAGAAATTCTAAAGGATTATTTCATAGCACTAAAGACAGGCCTTCAGACTAAAATGGGCTATAAAAAAGAACAAATCTTGATACTTTCCCATAAAATTTTAGATCAAATGAAGAAAATATTTTAATAATTCCTACAAAAGAATGAGAATCAGACTAGAGACCAGTATCTTGTCAAAAATACTACATGTCAAGAAAAAATGGAGACATAGGCTTCCAAATACAGAGATAACTTAAAATGTAGTGTTCAGTTAACATGTCCGTCAAGAGAGAAGGCATTTTCAGATGTGCAAAGGCTCAGTAAGTTAACTTTCCATACAGGTTTTCTTAAGAGTTCCTTAGGATGTGTAGATATTTTAGCAGCATTGAAGGATGGGTTAAGGATCAACTTAAATAAGTTTTTCATTCCTGTGGCAAAGGAAACAGAATTTAACCAAAATGTTCACAAAGAGAAGATGCAAGTACATCTTTATGTGACTTTTCTCTGGACCCTGTATCACTAGGGGCACTCATCTAATAGTAAAACTCAAAATTCCTGCTAAGCCACTATTCTTCCTCACTATGATTTTTATTTCCATTGCAGACTTTAACCTAACCACCCAAATACTTCTGCTCAAGGTAGTCTTTAGAAAAGACTTTAGAAAAACTCAGCTCTCCTAGATTTTAAACCAAACTAGCTATTAGAAAGGTATTTTTTTTTCCCTCTGAGGAAAGCAGAGTCAGTATCCAGGTATTCCTGAAAAATATTGCTGCCTACTAATTTCCAGAGTTTCAGAAAACCTATCTTCTCACCATATCACATGCAAACAAAGCAAAGAAAAGTAGTAAAAGACCAAAGACATAAAATGTGGGAAGCAGTGGGCCCAACTCAAGAAAGGCAGTGCAGGGCAAGCCCTGGGCAGCATCACTGGAGGGGACTGGGAGGCTCGGAGTCCAGCTCTGAGCAGCAGAGTACATACCCTGGCTGAAAGTTCTGAAAAATAGGAACTCTGCACATTTATAGATTTTTTGTTATCATTCATATTTTTAGTTTTTACATTTTTTACTTGTCTATTTGAAGGTAGCTCTAGGTATTTTTGGATTCCCTATTAAGAGAAGAAGAGTTTGGATTTTGGACTGTTCTTGTCATTATTTCTTTTACTTTGTTCTTCAGATTTAGGCTCTATGACTATTTTTGGTGTTTTTAGTCAGTTTCTCAATTGTGAAAAAGATTGCATACTCAAAATGAGACAATTCAAGAAGGATTACTATAAAGAAACTAGTATCAAAGTGTGATGAGACACAAGAGACAGCAAGGACCAGAGTCTAGCGGCAGGAGAGCTTGGCCTAAGACAAGTTACCAAAATCTGAAAGAAGAGAAACTCATGCAGAACAGAGAGGCCTGGAAAGGAGCAGTAATCTTTGTTTAAGGAATGTACCCAATCCGAAGGAGACAGTCAAGAGAACAAAGACCTGGACCTCACTCTTCGTCCTTACCTATTTCCTGCTAGAAGTCACCATCCCCAAACATAGGTGGAAGCAGCAGGACAGGGAAATCTGAGTGACAGAGTCAGTCTCTGCAAGACATGAGGGGTGATCTGGGAGAGAAATGAAGATATCTGGCCCATTTGTCATCCTGAATTTCCTTATCATCTTAACAGATGTGATGTCCTGTGTTCCTCTTGTCTTAAAACATTTCATCATGTTATAATTTTATGCAGGATTTTACTAATTAGGTTTTAATGTAATCTGTTGATTATTGACATGAAGAAAGGCTCAATAGTTATCTTTAATGACAAGGTAAGTAGCTAAAGCTCAGATCTTTCATTCTTTATGGATCATAGCTTCTCGCCACAAGAAACCAAAAAGCCCTGAAGAGTATAGGAAGAGACCTTGGAGTGCAAATATTTCTGAATTCAAACTACACAGGTTAGAGGTAAACTGACTTTACCTTAGAAATACTCATAGTTGTCATGGTGATAGAAGGGTGGGGCTACTGGAAGAGAATTATGAAGTGTTGCAATTAGTGAAGGGACAGGGTTTTGGAATTCTAGGATCTTTAGTTATTATTTCTTCCTTTGTATGTTTTGATCAAAATGAGCTAGGTGAGAAATCTTAGCCCCTCACCTTTTTCAAACACAGTCATAACGTCATTGGCTCCAAAAGTATGCAGGAACAAACCTGAGCTCTGAATTACATATGTTGTCACAGGCACACAGTACTCACTGAAAATATCTGGGTGCTAGTAACAAGTTCATTCTGAAATTGCTCTCAAAATACCATGTATTTGCTATTGTTTTCCTAGTTGCTTTAAGCATGTGATTATTCTTAATTCTTAAGTTATGTAAAGTAGATACAAAGCTAATCAACTATGACTTTTAAGAATTTAAAAATTAAGCAAAATGATCATCAGTGCCCTGACAGCTTCATATTATACACAGAAACCTGGGCTTCATTAGATGAAATAGTGTATGCCGAGGGATTCTTGTTGCTTTTGTTCTGCCTGATTGTTCACGATCTGCCCTTTGCAATAGAGTAAACTACTCATTAATTCTGTATATTTGGTCTGTGACATTATCCATTCTCAAAATCCTTGTGATGAATTACGTGACACAGTGGAAACAACTGTAGAACAAAACAAAAACACACCACATGTGGTCTGCTAACCAAGATCCTGTCAAACAAAATTGGAAGCTGCGTTTCCATGGTTTCCTTTCAATAGTAAAAGGAAAAATGTATGCTCAGAAGCACCATTCCTATAAACTGCCAAAAGAAAAATATCTTCATATTAGTATAGCCAAGAAAAAATTTTGGTGGTATAAAAAGCTACAAGAAAACCAAGTTATAATTTTTTTTTGCTAACACAAAGGAGAAGTATTTCTTACAAGAAGATGGGGCAGAAATGATAACAGGTCTTTTTTTCTCATTCAGTAATCAATCTCATGCAGGAAGAAGATGTTTCAACAAGTAAATGCTTCATGCTACCTTCCTAAATAAGGATTTTAAAATATCACATATAATAAGTAGAGAAAGAGATAGAGTGCATAAAAAGAATAAGACCTAACCCTTTAAGAGTTAACCCCCTGAGCTTCCAGTGAAGATGGCAGCAGAGATAAATGTAATACTGCATTCACCAACAACCACATCAAAATCACAACCAAATTACAGGACAACCGTCATTCAGAACTGCCTCAAATCTAGCTGATGGAAGTCCTACAAGTAAGGATATAAAGAAGCCACGTCAAGACTGGTAGGAGAAGCAGAGTTGCAAAATGGGCAAGTCTCAAACCTATGAGTGGCAGATAAAAATCAGTAAGCATATTTTGGCTGCAGAGGTCCCCCCTGAAGAGCAAGGGCTCGAAGCCCCAACACTGGGCCCCAGTGTGTGGTTGCCTCTCAAGTGGCCCCCACTGGGGACCTGGCCTGCAACCCAGGCATGTGCCCTGACTGGGAATCAAACCTGTGACCCATCAGTTTGCAGCCTGCACTCAATCCACCGAGCTATGCCAGCAAGGGCTATAATTCTTAAGTATTGCACCACATTTATCTCACACTTTTTGTTTCTTAAAAAAAAGTATTATTCTTTTTATTATAAAAATAATACAATTCAATAGTGAAAACTTAAAAATCACAAAAGAAGATTTTATTATGGTACTATTATCTACCTAATCTTTTAAAATTTTATTTAAATTCTTATCTTTACATTAACATATAAAAATATACCTAAAGAAAAAAGTGCATAAAATATATTTCCACTCCCAGGCATTGTACAACCACCTTCTTCTGCAATGGATATAATCACGATCCTAACTTTATTTTTGTTCCTAGCTGTTTTCCAAATTAATATTAATTTTGAACTAAAATTGGTATAGCAAATTTACCCATCAAGTGTATAATTAATATTCATATGGCTTTTAAATTTCAGTTCCATAATATTGAGGTTAGACAGCTGTAAAATTAGTCCACACAAGACTGCCCTCACTTCTGACACCAATTGCACATTTGGGGTTTCCATGAAATCAACTCAGGTTTTATAATTCTTGCAAAGGACTCATGGTACTTACTGGACACTGTTATACTCATGATTATGACTTATTACAAGGCAAGGATATAGATTAAAATCAGCCAAGGGAAGAAGTACATGAGGCAGAATCCAGGAAAAAGTACCAAACACAGAGCTTCTGTTGTCCTCTCTGGGAGGACCTCCATGGAGGTAGGCCAGTGTTGCTTCCTAGTACTGATGTGTGGTAATATGCATGAAATAGCACCAACAAAGTAAGCTCACCCAAGCCTGGTATGATCACCCAAGTCATTACTGGAGCTCCAACACACGGGAACGGTTAACTTCCCCCTGGTGGTTCTCAGACCTCACTCCTCCAGAATGAAATTCCCATTCAAAATTATATTGTAATCATCTGGCTTGGCCTATTGTCTTTATTTTAAATGTCCTTGTTATTACCTGGGTTAGGGAGCTCCTACTGAAAATCACATTGTTGGACTATCCAACACAAGGAACCTAGGCAAAAAAAGATACTTCTATCAGGCATGACATTCCAGAAACTTAGAGATTAGCTCCCAGAAGCTGAGGGCAAAGTCTAAACTTCCTTGGGAGCAGTGTTGGCAGGGTAAATTCTTTACTACACATCTGATTCTGACTAAAGCTATCTTTTGATATATTTATTGATTGTTTGAGTTTCTGTCTCTGCATAGTATCTAAGTTGTTGATGATTTTTTGTTAATAGTAACTTTATTTTCACTGGTGCAAAAAAATCATGAATAATTTTGTATGTCAGCATATTTTTCAAGTCAAATACAATGTCTTTGTTTATTTTTATTGTTTATACTATTACAGATGGTCCCGTTTTCCCCCTTTTCCCACCTCCACCCAGCCCTAGCTCCCCTTTCCATCAGGCCACCACCTCTCTCTTTTCTGTGTCTATGGGTCATGCATATATGTTCTTTGGCTAATTCCTTCACCCTCTTTAATCTAGTCCTCCTCCTCCCACCCCTCTGACAGCTGTCAGTCTGTTCCATGTATCCGTGCCTCTGTTTCTATTTTGTCAGTTTATTTTGTTCATTAGATTCCACATATAAGTGAGATCATATGGTATCTGTCTTTCCGCGATGCTCAAAAACCTTAGGTGGAGAAGAGATTTTATCTTATTGATTTTTCAAAGTCTTTATGTATAGTGGATGCTACTCCTTGTTTAATATGTATGGCAAAAATCTCTGGCTTGCCATGGCTTTTTCATTCTCCTTGTATTTTTAAGAACAGAAGTTCTGAATATTACCATAGTGGAATTTGTCATGTTTTCATTTAAGTGTTTATTCTGTGTCTGAACTAAATCTTTCCCTAATCCCAAGGTCATGGCAAAATTCCCTTTATTATCTTTTAAAATTTTATAGTTTTGCTTTTCACTTAAATTAATAATACCCCTGAATCGATTTTTTTATATTATGTGAGCTATGAATCCAGTTTTCCCCATATAGATAACTCATTATGCCAGAACCACATATTTTAAAAACTTGCCTTCATCTATTACAGATAGATATAACCACACAAGTCTGTGTTTGTGCATGTCTGTTTCCAAGCTTTTTATCTTGCCCCATTGGTGTCTACTTGTGTGCCAACACCTCACCATTTTAGGTTAAACCATAGCTTTATAGTAAACCTGGATATCTGCTAGGGCAAATCCTACCTCCTTATTCTACTTCAAGTGTCTTTTTCCACATTGATTTAAACTTTCAAAACAGCTTTCCCTATTCTTACCTTCCTCCTCCCCACCTCAAAAAACTTACAGTATTTTGATTTGAATTTTAATGATTCTTTGACTCAGGTGAAATCTAATAGATATCTTTAGAATGTTATGTCTCCTTATCCAAGAATAATATTTCTATAATCCATTCATAATACTGTTCTCACCTTTTCTAGATATGTTATTAGAATTTAAAAGATTTTTTTCTGTTTCATCCTTTTAATCTCACAGATATTATTCTACTGCTTTATAGAGTTAATGTTTTCTTAAATTTATTCATAGCTTACCATTGCAATTTTTGTTCATTTACTTTGAAAAACTCATAATCTTTATCAAGTTTCATGTAACTACTATCTCATATATAAGCTTTAGAATTTTGATTTATGAGGAGGACATAATGGTAACAAATTCTGTTTTTATATTTATGGAAACACATTTTGCTCTCATTCTTGAAAAATATTTTTTTTTTTTGATATATAATTCTAGGTTGGCAAGTATTTTCATTTACCACATAAAAGATTTTTTTCAACTTGGTTTTTTAGAACAATTAAAAGTATAAAGATGAAATGTTTTTAAATGCCCCAAATCAAACTCTCAAAATCATAGCTGTTAACATTTTTAGTATATCTTATTTCAATATTTTCAGGCATACACATTGAATTTATTTACAAATTTTATCTTAGTTTTTGAAACCTAATTTTTTTACTTGACCTAAAAATATGCTAAACTTAATAATATACTGTTATTATTCTTCACATCACATAATTCTTAAGAGTCTAGGTTTTGGAGTTGGCCACCCAAGTTCAAATTCTGACTCAATTACACGCTATAATTGTTTAGCCTTGGGCACAATACTCAGCCTCTCTGCCTGTCTCTTCATATGTAATTCAGCTGAGTCTTTTGTGTTCCAGGATTCAAAGCACCTCACCTCAGCCAAGCTAAAATTACCTCCCCACATTATATGATTTCTCCACTAAAATACAACTCAAACACAAATACTAAATATTTCTTAAAAGTTGACTGCATTATTTCCTTTCTCTAATCTCTCTAATTTGCCCCATTTGGGGGTCAATGTTAAATTCCTATTCGTGCACCTAACCATCTTCATAACCTTACAAGTACTCATCAATATTTTCATTTCTTCTCTCCCATCCAGACACACAGATTAGTAGGTGTGCTGACAGTGTCTTAAATATATCTACTAAGTTATTTCCTATGTGACAATTGACCCAACATATTATATTCTTTTACTTTAAAATACTGACTTTATCTAAAAGATCAGCAGTGGTTTTTGGTAGTGTTGTCCTGAGGAATCAATCACTTAGTAATGTGCCTATAGTTAATATTTTTAGGTAACAATATTTGGGGTTTTTTATGCTTTAAATTTAATATATCATTTTATCTTTAATTTTTAAAAATATTTTATTGTTTATGCTAATACAGTTGTCCCAATTTTTCCTACTTTGCCCTTTTCACCCAACCCCCATCCCTCAGTCAATCCCCACACCTTGGGGATTGTCCATGGGTCACACATATATGTTCCTTGACAATCCCTTCCCCTTCTTTCAACCAGTCACACCTCTCTCCTTACATCTGCCAGTCTGTTCCATGTTTCTATGCCTCTGATCTATTTTGCTCATTAGTTTATATTGCTTTTTAGATCCCACTTACGAGTGAGGTCATATGGTATTTTTCTTTCACTGATTGGCTTGTTTCACTTACCACAATAGTCTCCAGTTCCATCCATACTGTTGCAAAATATAATAATTCCATTTTTTTCACTGCTGTGTGATGTTCCATTGTGTAAAAATACCACAGCTTTTTAGACACTAATCTACTGATGGGCACTTCAGCTATTTCCAGGTCGTGGCTATTATAAATATTGCTCCTATGAACATATATTTTTTGTACTGGTGTTTTGGGATTTTTAGGATATATTTTCAGAAGTGGAATTGCTGGGTAAAAAGGCAGTTTCATTTTCAGAAAATATTCATCGATTTGAAAGAAGACATGAAGTGAATCATTCCTGTCACTTTAGAACTCCAACAAGCCAGGCATCCATAAAGTTATGTTAGATTTCACAGCTACAAATAGTTTGGAAAGCACTTATGGCAATTAAAACAATTGAAAAACAATTTAGCAGTGTGAAAAATAAGAGTTAGCCATAGCCAGTGTATTTGATAAATCAGGATATATCAAGGTTCCACATTTGCATGTAAAATAAAAAACTGTTTTGGGGGTAAAAAATCATGAAATACTTCTTTCTCTCATAGGTGAGATAATTATATATGCAATCATTATTTGAATATATTTAAATATAGCCAATATCTTTGATTTCTCTCATTTATAAATTAAATATATAAATATATAGTACTAAATTATGTATAGAAGTAGACTAGCTTAAAAAATCTAATCACATAATATGAATAGTTGATCAAATTTGAAGAACTATAAATAATTTCAAACTCACTACATACATATGTGTGCTTTTCTTTTTTAGAAATAACTCCTCTTCTTATAGATAATTAACTAAACATTTCTTGTCAGAGACTCATGGTATGGTATTTAATACCACACCATGGCTAGAGAGCCCTTCAATATCTGCCTACCTGTAGCATCTCCTCTTCTACCCCACTGTTCCCATCTCACTGAACTCTGTCCACACTGGCCTTCTTCTCATTCCTCAAGCATGACAGGCTTGTACCTCTCTGTTCTTCCCTAGAAAGTTTTCAACCCACATCTTTGTCTGGCTGTGTTCTGTTGGCAGACAATTTTCCATGGGTTTCTCACAGTTATACATGTTTATGACAATCTTTTCTAGGATATTTATAATGTGTTTTCCTACAGGTAAAATAACAAATGTATCACTGCCCTGTATCCTAAAGACAATGTCTCTACCTGGAGTTTGGGGAGGCTGGCTTGCAGCCCATTATGAAAAACTACATCATTCTAACATCAGGTCCCTAGATCATAACAGGTTATGGAAGTAAAAGAGGTCATAAAGATGTGGCCCTAATTCTATAGGACTAGTGTTCTTATAAGAACAGATACTGAGGATGTGCATACAACATACAAGGAAAAAAGACAATGTGGGATCACAGCAAGGAGGCAGCCGTCTGCAAGTCAAGGAGAGAGAAAGACTTCAGGAGAAACCAGACCTACCATCCCATTGATCTTGGACTTCTAGTTCCAGAATTGTGAGAAAATACATTTCTGTTGTATAAGGCATCCGATCTGGTATTTTGTTATGGCAGCATTAGTAAACTAATGCAGTAATCCACATGATGAAGACTGAGGTCAGAGAATTTATATCATGAAATGAAAATGAATTTTCATTTATGTGTAACTTAGTTCAACAGTTATTAGTTGGTTACAGGAAGCATTTTAGAATGAGAAACAGTTGTAAATTTGAAAATATTTTATTGTTTACAATATAGTATTTATGAAACTTTGCTCATAATTGCCTATGAAGAATTATAATCTTCACATTAAAGATTTAATAACTGAGTCATAGAGCAGTTAAAGAATGTAGCAAAATCATTCATTTTGGGTGTGGAAAAGCCAAGTACAAATCCTGGTCCTCTGGTAAAAAACAACCGATCACATACAAATTCTTACCACCATCTTCCAGAATTCAGTCTACCTCAACCAAAAGAGAGTTTTGTTTACATATCAGAGAACCAGGTGTTCAGTCAATTTCAAGTCTCTAAAAAGAAATGTCCATAGTGACCTGGCATGTAATACAAATGCATGGAAAAGTCTAGGTGTTAACATATGAGAAATGATGTGGTCTATGGTTGAATTGGACATTCCATGCACAGAATTCCTTCATTACAAACTGGGTATTAAACATTGTGTGAGCCGACAAAGCATAACCTGACAGTCAATTCGGGCTTCAAACAGCAATTTATGCATCCCTCAATAGGACTAAAGTGAAAGACCATTTTCTTGCATCTTCTACTTTATAATGACAAAGTTAAGTTTTTATAAATTTATTGTACTCTGTGTAGTAAGCAAAAAGAATATATATTTTATTTATTTGTTTCTGTGATTTATTTATTGTTTTGTTCAATCACTCCAATACTTCTCTGCCTGTGAGAAATCACAAGGTTTTCAGAAAGCTAATCTAAAGTCTAGAAAGAAACCTAGATTTATTGCTGCACTTTTGTCTTCTCTTGTAATAAAATATGATTTCCTCTTAAAAACACCATGAAAGATATTTTGAGGAAAAGCTCAACGATATCTAATTTCAAAGACTTATCTTATGTGACATTATTCGCTGTCCACTAGCCTTGACCCATCTCTATTTCCTTCCAACTTAGAGTCAAATGTATAAACCGAAACTCACAGAAGGAAGAATTCAAAAAGTTAAGCAGACTATATAAAGCTATTTACAAAGAATCAAAAATATATAAATTAAAGTGACAAGAGATGACACATTATACCCATCA
The DNA here is from genome assembly GCA_004024845.1 of Tonatia bakeri. Lineage (NCBI taxonomy): Eukaryota > Metazoa > Chordata > Mammalia > Chiroptera > Phyllostomidae > Tonatia > Tonatia bakeri. The sequence goes on from PVIA01003326.1 coordinate 130,603, forward strand.
AATGTGCAAAAATCAGTGTGATCTATACTCATTTAGATATTGTTTTTTAGAGAAATGTAGTGGAACTTATTGGAATTAGGCATTTGTCTTTACTACAATTTCCAAATATACAAAGAAACTTTCACACAAACCCATTCAAGTGAGGAGGTGAAAATTGACTTCCACTTTGACGCTAACTCTTCAAGTTCAATAGTAAAAATTCCACCTTCACATGCCTGCTGGGCCACATACTAAATGCCTCCTCCTGGATGAGCCCCCTCTATTTCCACATTAGTAAAACAGAAAAAAATCATGGTTATTACTTCAGATACATGTATTAAGATTAAGTGAGATCAAATAAACATAAATAAATAAATAAAAAGATTAAGTGAGATCATGGGATTAAGTTCTCAGTGCAGAACATGCATACTGAAAGTATCAATAGGAAATCAGAATCAATGTTTTAACTCCAGAAAAAAAATAAAATATAAATATTTGAAAGAAACAAAATAGGCATTATTTGTATTTGGAACATAAATAAAATACTACTAGAGTAAATAGAAACAGAGTAAGATTCCTGAATACATTTTCAATACACAAAAACTGATAGCTGGCTTATGCTCTATAAATATACAATCAGAAAGGATCATGGGAAAAGCACCCCATGGCCAACAGCAATCAAACCTAAAGAATACCTAAGAAACCTGATTATAATTGTGTGAAATCTACATAAAGAACCCTTTACTAAGGGCAAAGAAAAAAGATCACAATAAATAAAGTAGTATATTTACTGAATGTGAAAATGTTTAATTGTGAAACTATTAACTAACCCTAACTAAATGTATGAATTCATTATATTCTAATCAAAACTTCATCTTCCTCCAAGGTGAAAACATGATAACCTGATATAAAACACATATCCATCTACTGTTCTAAAAATTAGGAAAGTAGATTCTAAAATTTATAAAAAGAAGATTCACAAGCCTAGCTGAAGAAATACTGAGAAAGAACATCATATAAATTTTATCCCACCAGATATAAAAGATATGCTATAAATATAAATGATCTTAAGCAGTATCAGATTTGTAAAGACATTTATAAACTTATGAATTAAGAGTAAAGAATGTTTAGAACTATCCCATATATATTATGAAGTTTAGTAAAGTAAAATCATATATGGTTTGTTTTTAATCATTATACACAGGATAGCATGTCAGTTTAGGTTTAACTGTAAATTATCACACCAAAACAAGTGTAGCTTTAATATAAAAGTTAGTTTGTCTAATACGCAAAAGGAATTTGGAGGCAGATAGAAATTTACACGGGATCTTCATCTTATCAGGAGGAATACCTTGCTGCCGTGTTGCACTCACTATGTGCTTCTCACTCACAGCCCAAGACAGATGCTAGAGCTCCAAAACACCGTTTTTGCTAGAGCTCCGTTGGAGCTAGAGCTCCAAATCACCGTTTTTGCCAGCACAAAAGAGGAACTGTGGAATAAAGATGCACCCCTATCTTAAGTAAATATATAAAATGATAAATACAAAATTTCTGCTTATATTGAATAGAATTTTAATCAAAGGACAGGGAAATGTAGTTGATCTATACAGCTACATAGTTATGAGTACAGAAAAGAGGTTTTTCTCATATTATTATTTATTAATTATTGTATTATTTCTGTTAGAACTGTAAACCTACTTTTGTCTATCCCTATATTTTCAACTAAAACTGGAGCTCCTACTATTGAAGAAAGGAGAACAGATCTTGAGAACAACTTACAATGGATGTTATAGTTGGTTCTTTATAATGAGGTGACTCAATTGGCTCTCTATAGAAAAAAATAAAATTAAAATCACAACATTAAAAACAGCCAATGATTTAAAGAATTACCCATCTGTTCTCTGTTACCAGAGGTGGAGGATGAAGGGATAGCAGAAAATAAGTGACCTGTTTTGGAATTTTTTAAACTTTAAATAAATTGGAATAGATGATAGATGATAGATAGATAGATAGATAGATAGATAGATAGATAGATAGATAGATAGATGATAGATAGATAGATGATAGATAGATAGATAGATAGATAGATAGATAGATAGATAGATAGATAGATAATAGATGATAGATGTCAAAAATATCTTTGGAAATAACATAACTTGTTTTATTAAAAATGTCTTTTTGAGAACAGTGTTTTTCTGCCTTTTTGTTAATACGATTCAGTAAGTTTAGAGAGCTAAAAACACGTTTGGGATGGATTCAGAAGTTCCAAAAGATACTATGATAAAATATGATTAGCAAGCTGTAGGGAGGGTCACAAATGTGTGATTTTGAAGCCTCTTCTATTTGAAACCAATCTCAAGTCTTGAATTCAACCCAGTATGTAATGTACTACAAATGGAAAGATTAAACTGGAGCAACATAATTTGAGTAAGCTATTGAATCTGCACTTGTATTGCAGCAACTGAATTTGAAACCAGCTGCAAAATAGTGACTAATCTCTCTGGCAAGCCCACATGAGAACATGATACAATAAGCCAGCTCCAGCCTTATGAGCACATGTTTCTTCAACTGGCATCTAAGCAGGTGATGGCGATGATGCAATTTCATTACAATTTTGATTGTATTCTAACCACAGTCAACAGATGAGTCTCACAACAGATTTCATAAGGCTCTAAACAGACTATATATTTTTTCAGATAGTTTCAACTACAGAAGGCCATGGACACTAGTGATTTTTTCTCCTTAGGGGCTATAATTGTATAGTACTTTATAATCTTAAATTTGGGAGGTTAATTATTACATGTGAAATGAACAAAAGAAAAAATGTGGAAAAAAAGTACTTGGCTTGGACCTCTTATCCAGAATTGTTCATGACTACTTATAATGATCAATTAGGACAATTAAACTGTCCAGACTAATTCTGTACAAACAATAGATGGTGAATCAATGGGCTAGGGAATCTTTCCGTGCTGTATTACCCTTTTGATATCTGGAGGTGCATCTCCCTAGCTATATAACCTGCCCTAATGAGACAATATTTAACAGTGTCTTGAACATTAAAGGTGTTAAATAAATGCTCAGTTTAAAAAATGGATGGAAAATATATATTTCAAAATAAAATATATTTAATATAAGACAAATTTAATATAAGAATAATAAGAATTATCATAACTAAGTTTATCTACTAAAAAACATAGCAGCACCAAAAGCTCTATAATATTTGATAAGTATGGGATCTGCAAAATGATGACAAATTGACTAAATATGGCACAGCAAAGAATATCAGTGGAAGTTATAATAAAAATGTTAACAGTTATTGTAATATAAAGAAGAAAAAGGAGGAGGCAAAGGAGCAGGAGGAAGAGCAGAAGGAAAAGGAGAAGGAGAATGAAAATTCAGCTAAGGCATTAAGACAAATTTCAAGAATTAAAAATAGAATAAGAACAACCAGAGAACAATAATATTCACCCCTGCATTTGAGAATGCTGCTACTTTCAATGATTTTGCACAAGATTTTTCTTCAGTCCAAGGTGAGTGGGTGGAGATGTGACAACAAATATTTCTTTCATATAATCTTAAATTTTAGAAAGATCTTCAAGTGTGTATCAAAAACTACCTAGGATCAGTCACAATTACGAAAAAACAAATGACTGAAATTTGTGCCAAATATCTGTAATGTAGTTAAATACAGAAAAATATGGTCCAAAATTATACTTCAAAAGGCCAGATACTTTAAAATACCAATCAATTCTTGATGATATATGACTTAGGTTAACTAAGGATTTTACTAAAAGTTTAATAGCTATGAACTATATATGTTTTGAGGTACCATAGCCACTTAACCTGAAACTGCAATAGGTGAAATATACCTCTTCTTTTCTATGAAGCTGAGGAGGTAGAAAGGTGAGCAGTTGAGGAGTAAGGAAGGGTACAACACTTTTGAAATTAAAGATCAATTTGCTTTAACTTCAGTATCTTTCCTGATATTGAAAAAAGTCCCCTAGCAAGCAGTTTGCAAAGCTCTGGAAAGTAGAGGAGACAAGGCAATAACCAACATGGGCTGGTGCACAGCAAATCATACCAGTCCAGTCAAATTCCCCTTTAACCACGGACAACCTTACGAATGTGGGGGAACAAATGAAGTCATGTATCTTGGCTTCACCAGGCTCTGACGGTGATTCTCACAACATATTCATAAACAAGGGAGGAAAATATGGCTTATACCATAATCTTGGAGAAGTAATTAGTGATTGCCTATACTTCAGAGATTACTGTGGGGTGATAAATACCATGAAAATTGCCTAGATACTTCCCTAGAAGATTTTTATTAATGACTCAAATATTAAAATGCCTGGCATTTTTATAAAATTCACATGTTTAAAAGTCCCATGTAAAAAGAAAAATTCTAATATAATCATTACATTTGGAATAGTAAGAAGTCACTTCCATTTGGTCACTCTTGAAAGACTTTCTGAAATATTCACATGGTTATAATAATATTCATAGCATGTGCAGATTTTCCATTCCATTTACATCTACCTAGTGAAATTGAAGAGAAGGACATTACTCTTAGATCAGTGGGAGACTGTGAAATTGCTTACCAGGAAAGATCATTTTCCCTTTCTTGTTACATTTCCCTTTATGTTATGTCTTCAAGTGTCATGATTTCATTATTAATTGACCATAGCTACTGTAGTAGGAAATGCCATTCATAATAAAAGTGGATTACATTGTGAAAATGTAAGCAGATGATCATAAAACTAGAAATCTATTTTAATACTAATTAATAATAAAATAAAATAAGACATAGATGTGACTGACATAGAGCAAAGTTTACCACTTGGTCCTGGGAATTCATTTAAATCTAAAGGTGGCTCTGGCTGGGTGGCTCAGTTGGTTGGAGCATCATCCCATTCAACAAAAGGATGCAGGTTCGATCCCTGGTGAGAACACATGCCTAGGTTGCAGATTCCATCCTCAGTCAGGGCATGTATGAGAGGAAACTGATCAGTGTTTCTCTATATATATATCTCTCTCTTCTTCTCTCTCTCTCCCTCCCCAACCACCTTCCTCTTTCTCTAAAATAAATAAACACAGCCCTGGCTGGCGTAGCTCAGTGGATTGAGCGCGGGCTGCGAACCAGGCATCGCAGGTTCGATTCCCAGTCAGGGCACATGCCTAGGTTGCAGGCCATGTCCCCCAGCAACCACACATTGATGTTTCTCTCTCTCCCTCTCCCTTCCCTCTCTAAAAATAAATAAACAAAATCTTTAAAATAAATAAATAAATAAACACATCCTTGGGCGAGGATTTAAAAACAAATAAATATAAAGGTGAACATAAGTTAAAAATATTTTATTTAAGGTACTTGTGTCTACATTTATGAAATAGTCTGTCATTGTTGAATGATGTCAGTTTCTGACAATAGTAATTTAACATAAATCAAGACTTTGCAAATGGATTATCTGTATTTTATCTCGCCAATAAAATCTTCTGATCCCATTGTCTTTTTTGGAAGTAATACTTCACTAATTTCAAATTTCTTCCATAATTATTAATCTAAATTTCCCTTTTCCTCTTGAATCAATTTTGTCAAAATGAATAAGCCAGAACATTTCTCCATCATCAAGAATTTCAAAGTATTTTCATCAAATTACACCCAATGAAACATGAGTTCTCTTGGCATGATTCATGAGTTATTAAACTTTAAATAATCATTAAAATACTGCTTTTTAATAATGTTCTTAATAAAAGCTAAAATATTTAAAACATGCAAAACTCAGAATAGCACAGTATGTATCCATTCTTTGTAATTATTGTTGCTGTTACTATTGTTACCCTTTCCCAACATACAAATGCCTTTATATTTATCACATCACTTTTCTCATTATTTTTCTCTATTTGCCATAGATTCACTGATTTACATTTTCAAAGATATATTTATTTCTTTTTCCCCCCTTAAATAACACCACTATGCCCATCATCTTAGTTCACCCTATTTTGGTGATTTGTTTTAGTGGTGTCTATAACTTAGAATGTTTTCTCTGACAGATATCAGAAAATCTAACCCACACAAGCTTAAACAATAAAGTGGATTTAGTAGCTCTGTTGTTAAAGTTTTTGAAGATAGGGCAGATTCGGGCACTGTTTGATCAGGGTTTCTGCTCTACACTTGTCCCTTAGTTGGCTCCCTAGTCATGAGGGAATATGAGATGTTTACCACCAGCAAACAAGGAAAGGTAGAGACAACTTTCTCTAAGACTGTTTCATACAACCATGAAATTAAAGTACTCAAAGTCACTTTTATGAAATATCTCTCAGTTAATCATCACAATCAATTGAAAATAATTGGCTTAGACCAAAACTATCACTGGTGAGAGAGACAGACCCTCCTATGAAGCTCGGAGTGGGGTCAAGCACCCAAACTCTTACAATTACTGTACAATAGGGAAGGAAGTAGCCAGCATTAATTGCAAACCATGAGAGTCAGCCATCTTGCATTTTCTAGCCCAGTCAAGCCCCCAGATGGCATCACCCCAGCCAATATACATGGTGCTAACAATAGATCAATAGAGCTGGTCAACTATAGATCACAAGAAATAATAAAGTTGTCGTTTAAGTTATTAAACTTTTGGGGTGGTTTACTGTATAGAAGTATATAACCAAAGCATTTGGAGGAATATTTGTATGTACTATTTATATTCAGGGTTTGCTAATGAAGAGTGTGTACATTTTCTTTGGCCCTGATCATTGACAATTTGACGTCTGGTTGAATCATTTCACAATCTACAGCAGTGTGGCAGATTGATATGCTTGGCTTTCCATTCAAATTCCACTATGTCTGGTTATCTAACAGAATAAGTAAGTTAAATGAAAAGTTAGCTCTAAATCTCAGCTTCCACATATTCAACATTACTTGGGGAAATTTCACATATAATAAGTCTACAAATTATTGATGTTTTCACATACTCCCATTTTCTGTAAAGTCTTCCCTAACTTTTGTGTCTGAGAAAAGATATGGAGAAGGGAAAGCATTAATATCAAATGGGACACCACAGATTTTAGTTCTCTATCTCAGAAAAATAACACTCATACAGGAGAAAGAAATTTTCATTTGATATAAATTTTGGGTTATTCTACCAGTGTCAGGGAAAAAAAAAGTCTACTCCACTTCCTCTGAACTGGCAAATCAGCACTGTCCTGGGAGTAAGACACAAACAGCATGAATAAATCCCACTGGTTAGCTGTTAGTAACAGTCCCTCCCAAAATCTTGTCATTGGTTGACTATAAACTTAGTTTTTCCTTCATCTTACGTTTAAAATTATCTTTGGCATCTTGAGTTTTTTCACTGAAGTTAGGAATAAATATTAGGCAATTGGTCATACAAAATTTCATCACACCTTTATATATCCATGAAATTTTTACATTTCTAGTTGTCTCTATTCCTTTTGTATATGGCAGAATTTATAATAATATATGAATATACTTAAATTACACAAATGTGAAAAGAAGGAAGGAAGGAAGGAAGGAAAGAAAAGAAAGGAGGGGAAAAGGGAAGAGGGACAAAAGGAAGAAGGAGAAAAAAGATAATAGGTAAGAAAGAAGGAAATTTTTTAAAAAAAAGTTTCCTATATCATGAGTCCCAACAGTTCATATTTCCTTTTCTGCACTATAATCACCCCCATATAAATGATTAATTTCTCATAAGGCTTTGCTCTAAAAAATATGGAATAGATTTTTTCAATAATTTATGCTTTTTATAATCTTCTACTCATTTTTAGTTTTTCTGAATCTCTGGAATTATCCCCCTTATTCAACTGTCTCCAGCCCCATAATAGACTGTCCTGCCCCAGTTCTCCCTGGGCTCTCTCCTGGGAGAGCCCTGACATCCGAGAGCTTAAAGGAGAGTTTGTGAGTTTGTCAATCTTTGTTTTGCTCTTGCTAACACACATAAATCAGCTGATCCTGAACATGCAGACAATGAAATTACATTCATTAAATGTATATTAAAATGATAAACATCTATAATTTAATATAGTCAACACCATTTGTTAGAGCACCTTTTGAGAAAATATAAGGAAGTTTAATTTCTTTGTACATTATCCCATATTATCTTTCCATAACTCCACAAAAGTATGACATGCATGAGAGTTTTAAGCAACTTCAAACAATTATGGAAGAAGATATTTTAGGTTAAAAACAGATATTTTAATATCCTTCCCATAACAAGATACTCTGATATACTTGGAGCCAGGTCCAACTGAAAGGCATCATTGACAAAAAAATAAAACAACTAATATTCTTCATATTTCATAATTCTTTTCCTAATTTTTACCCTTTCCATTACATATGTATGAAGATATACAAATTTATGTTTTTGTAAATATATAGGCCTATATATAACATTTTGAAAGGGCTTAAAGAAAAAAAATTTTTTGCAAAAAGCAAACACAACTCATAGACCCAGACAATGGTACAGTGGTTATGAAAGGGAAAGGGAGTGGGGGAGTAGTAAAGTGTGAAGGGAGTCAAATATATGGTGATGGAAGAGGATTTGACTTTGGGTGATAGGTACACAATACAATATACAGATGATGTGTCATAGAATTGTGTACTTGAAACCAATATAATTTTATTAACCAATGTCACACCAATACTCAATTATTATAAAAATAATGAAAATTATTTTGTGAATTGTATACTTCACACTTTCTTTATCACTGACAACAAATGAAAGTATTTATGTGACCCTTCTAATGAATCAAATACTCCAAAAATAGAACAAATAAAGATAAAATAGTTGATATCACAGGAAGTTTACTACTACAACAAAATTAAAGGGAAATAATAAGCAGGGCCTAGAAAAAAAACAAATCCACGCATGGTCCATAACCTTATAAAATAACAATGTCAGCTTCATTGTGTCAGAAATCATGAATGTCGTCCCTTCCAGTCTGGCACTTGCCTGAGGAAGAAATATGGTGGGGGAGACAAAATGTTCAGCAATGTTTTATCGTGGGTGATGGCTGGCTCTTCAGGGGCAGTCACTTTTCAACTACCCCAAGGCAGGAAGAAGCTTTGAGTCAGATAATAAAATATGTTTTTAAGAGAGCCAATAAAATTTCTCATTTCTAAATCATTCTAGTAAAAATAAAGTCAAAATAAGGAACACCTAGAATTTGTAGCTATTTAAATAATCTCTTAGTGTGACTTCCCAAAAGCAGATCCTTACACAGGATTTAAAGACAAATGATTTATTTGGGACGTGATCCCAGTTAGCAAAGTAGGGTAATGGGCAAATGAGAAAGTGAAAGAAGAAAGCCATAGAGTATTCGTTGCTAATTGGTAACTGGGGCTCCGCTCCAGTGGGGACCTCTCTGAGGGCCATGCAGAATGCATCTCAGAATTTGCCTACTGAGATGCTGAGACTTTTAATCACCAACTCCCATTCCTTCCATTCTACACTGATTATGAGTTCCTCCTTATCATGTTGTTAGCACCCCACCCCTGGGTAGGACAAAACAGTTGGCATCACCAGTATTTAGCACGTTTGTTTGCATGTGACTGCTCAGGAAGGTTGAAGGGATATGAGCAGGGCTCTGACAGTTTCTGCTACAAAGAGGCTTACTCCATTATGTTTTAACATAGCCCATTCTAGAGATATGCATTTTTTATCATATAAGAGAGTTTTTCCATTTTGGCAATAAATATATGTCTTTGTGTTACCAATGTTTCACACAGGCCTTGGCACAAACTAAATATTTTTATATAGCTCTTAAAGGAAGAATGCATCTTTTGATAGAGAGCACCATTTCAATGAAGTATGATACAAGAAATAGAAAAAAAAGAATTTATATTTTGAAATAGAAGCAAAAAAATATATAACATGTCCAGAATGTTGGCTGAACAGGGACATTTGCAATCTTCTCAGGGATCCGAATAAAATGCTATGCATTAAATAGCTTAAAAGAACACAAAATGTTGAATTCTATACAAACCAACACACAAACCTGGTGCAACTACATAATCTAGTGAAATACTAAAAGAGAAAAAAGGGAACAGAATTAGAATTTGCTTTTACACTTCAGGTTCTCGAGTTCAGTTTTGGGTTAGCCAAGTGGGACTAAGCTCATATAAACATAAAACACACTGTTGAACAAACCAATAAATAACATCCTCTTCAGACTCATACCTTTTGAATAATATATGGCCATAATACCAAAAGCACATCAAGAATATGTGAATCAGAGCTGCTTCTCTCTATCCCCCTCTCTCTCTCAGTTAAAGGAATTTGGCTTCATAATCAAAAAGTATTTATTTCTATTAGCTTGGAAAATAATTCCTTTATATTCACTTCAAATGACCGAGACTCCCAGTTTTAACACATTGTAAATGTTAAATGTACATATAAATGCAAGGCATACAACAACCCTATTAGACATCACTATTATTTTAGAAGATTTCATATAACATATGGGAATATAAATTCTAACTTAAACCACTAAAAATCTAGACAGTGTGAGAAATGAAAGGAGCTCTGTTTTCTAACTCCATGTGCATTGTGCATCACCAAACTGGGACCAGTTCCATCCCTCCAAATGAGTAAATTTCCCAGAATTCTCTCACTTCCAGGAAAACAAGAAAAACCAGAACACAACTGGATTATTATTAGAGTAAAGCAAAATCACATTAAAGTACTTTTAATGAATATGTGTGTATGTGTGTGCATGTGATGACAGGATTTAAGTGAAGTGATTTATTGTGGAAGAGACTTCACTTAGCACGATATAGAAATGAAAGAGAAAGAGAAAAGAGAATATTCAATAATGCACCCATTAAACAAAAAAATCATTTTGAAAATGACAATCCTAGTTTCTTTTTTCCATATTTCTTATCTCATCTTCTCACTCTTCTGTTTGCCCCTTTAAATACAATGTAAACTCTTCCTGCATTCTCTGTAACCTAGAAGGCTGATATTTCCTTCCAAAGGCCATCGGGCAATCCTCTTCATAAAATTCCTCCAAGTTCCATTAAACACTCCATCTCCTGATACCTTTAAGCCCAGGGCTGGTAATACCTCGCTGCTGCTACTAGCTTCAGGGTGCTCACCATACATTGTTGCTTTCCCTAAACTTTGTAAATATTTTCTTCTCTACTTAACATCTACCCCCATGCTCACCACTCTGGAGACATACATTTAATAGCACAACGTTAACATCAGTTACAACAGAATAACATACTAGTTAGGATTCACCATTTTTTAACTCACATCAAGCCGGTTTAAACAATAAAGGACAAATTTTAATTCACACAACTAAAACTCTAGTAGCAGGTCTAGATTCAAGCTAATCACAATCCAGTGGCTCAATGAATGTCACCATAAAACAACTTCTCTTTCAATCCTGAAGCCATTATCCTCCACCAACACAAGTTTTAGAGTATCCCCTTGTGACTGGTAATGGCTGCCATAGCTCCAGCCCTCATACTGACACTTCATCACCCAGGGAAATGGAGTTCCTTTCTCTTCCCCTGGAATTCACTGACTCTCAATATCCCTATATGTGTCATATATCCCGACCTAATCCACCCACTATACCCAACCCATGGGATCTAATAATAGAGTAAAGCAAAATCACATAAATAAAAATAAAAGTGTAAACCCTTCAAAGGAAAATTAGGGTACTAGTGATAAGATACTAGGAAAAGGATGCTGGGAAAGAACAAACATTTCTCCTACAAAATACAAAATATGAGACTTTGTAAAGAGTTTGTAAGGAAGGAAAAACTCCTCTCCCTGGTACCCTGATAAATTCTCAGCTGGAGCCCCTGTGACAATAGAGAGATCAACAAGAGAAAAACATGTTCATGGACATGCAAATCTCATTTATGCATGGGAGAAGCCCAAGGAATAAGTTCTCAAAGAGGTGGCTAAGTACTCCAGTGTATAATATCATCTTCAAGAAGGAAAAAATAAACTTGCAGCAAAATGAGAGGACAAAGGAAAGTGGTTGTAGGCTCCCATTGGCGGTAAACTGTGGGAAGGTAAGTATACGATAGGGAAAAAAGGGAGTAAGCTTTCTTTGCAGATTCCTTTGATGCCATTTCTGGGCTAATTGGAGTCTAGAGTCACCTCTAATAAAGGACTAGAGAGAGCTGGTCTTGCGTTCACTGCTCTTAACTGCTGTAAGCTCAAAATAATTTTGTCTAAGAGGCATACTTTAGGGTGACATATTCTCATTTCCTTTGGCCTCTAAGTAAAGGAATTAGTTGTAACTAGAGTAATCTTTTAGCTTATCACTCACATCAGAGGACTTTTGAGAGAAGAAGTCTATGCTATTAATAATTAGGGTAGCAGAGCAGCTGTAAATCAGGACAGTTCCAGACAAACTGAGAAACATGCTACCTTTAGCTCCAGATCATTACCTCTAACTCCTGCCATCTCTACTTTGATGTTTCAAAGTCACCTAGAATTAAATATGATGAAATTATTACATTCTCTTCCAAATTTTGCCCCCTTCCAGTATACCCTTTATCAGTGAATGACACCATCATACAACCAGCAATACACTGCAGAACTGGAAGAGTTATTCTAGATGCCACCCTCTTCCTGTTATTTAATTCTTCACCCAGCCTATCAAATTTACTTTATTAAAGTTTTAAATCATACAAACTCCCCATCTACACTACATTATTCTTAGGTCACTGCCTTAGTTCAGGCTTCTATAATAAAATACCAGAGACCAGGTGGCTTAAACAACAGACGCTCATTTCTCACAGTTCTGGAGGCTGGAAAGTCCGAGATCAAAGCACCAGCAGATTCAGTGTCTGGTGAAGCCCTCTTGCTGGTGTGCAGACGCTGCTTTCTCATTGTGCTCCCCTGGCCTACCTCCAGTGCATGCGTGCTTGTGGAGGGACAGGGGGGTCTGACCTCTTCCTCCACTAAACCCATCAAGGGAACTCCACCTCGTAACTTCACCTAAACATAATTACCACCCAAAGGCACCACCTCCTAACACTATCATCACACTGACTTTAAGACTTTAAAATATGGATTTCAAGGAGACACAACATTCAGTCTGTAACAGTCACTTTTTCATCACCTTTTAATGAAACTAGTGTATTAACCTTCTAAGTGACCACTCAACCTTCATTTTGCCTCCATTACAATCTAGACCAATCTTTTCAAAACACAAATTCAATAAGTCATCTACTTATTGAAAATCATTCAGTGATTTCTTATTGATCTTAGAGATCAAAATCCTTAACATGATATACAGTGTCCACACTGAAGCACAATCTGGCCCTGCTTGCCTTTCTTGCCTGCCTTCCTCTACTACTCCTGCTCCCCTGTCTCCATCTCCAGCCACCTTAGTTTTATTTTTTTAAGCAATTTGTATTGGTTTCCTAGGGCTGTCATAATAAAATACCACAAACTGATGGCTTTAAATAACAGAACAGAAATTTATTGTCATACAGTTCTGGAGGCTAGACATCTGAAATCAAGGTGAAGACAGAGCCATTCACCCTCTGAAACTTAAAGTGGAGAGTCTTTCCTGGACTCCTCTTTGCACCGTGTAGTAGCTGGGTGCCTTCACGTTCCTTAGTTTGCAGCTTCAGTACTTCAAATCCCCACCTCCATGTCACATAATATTCTGTCCTCCACTGTCTTCGGGTCTCCTCTTCTTAGTGAGGCACAAGTTACATGGGATTAAGTGCTCATCTTCTTCCAGTATGACCTCATTTTAACAACTAATTACATCTGCAATAACCCTATTTCTAAGTAAGAATCAGGGAATTAAGACTCCAAAATATCTTTGGGGTGGGAGACACAATCCGTAACACATGCCATAGTTCCTTGAGCCAAGACTTCAGCACATGCTGTTCCCTCCACAGGGATCATTCTTCCCTTCCTTGTCTACTTATTTGATTCTTATTTATCCTTCAGTCTCAACTCAAATGTCACTTCTTCAGGGAAGATTTCCCTGGCACAGATTATTAGTCAACTTCCTCTATTAGACACTCTCTATATACTGCAAATCTTTTCTTCATAAGATTATTGCATTTATACTTTTACTTATTATTTACTCTTTACTATTTCATGGATTACTTACCCTAAAGCCTAGTAGAATGGCTGGCAAAAAGTAGGCATTCAATATATATATGTTGACACAATTTTTAAAGGAAGAAATAAAAATAAGGACTTACAGTTTCTCTAACAACATAAATTGGCCTAGAAAAATTTATACTGGGCATATTTTAGCTTATCATTTTGAACACAAAAATTATTAACTCTAGAGATATTTTAAATCACAAATTTTAATTATATTTTTGGAGCTTTTATTCTGTTCCTCTTAATTCATTTGTTGGTAGCATTGGCATGGTTAATACCGAATCTTGACACTGTAATCTCCTTTCTAACATGATTTCTTTTTCAGTTTAAATTTGTTAGGACAGGAGGAAAAAACAAAGATAATGTATATTTGTAACTGTATTGTAAAATTTACTATACTCATAAAGTATCAAAATCAACAAATATGAAATTATATAAAGAAACTGCCAAAGCTACTGGTTTTCAACATACCCTTTGCTTTTAGTGTTAAAACTTTCTTTCATCAAGATTCTATTGTACGTAAAACTGAGTAATGCAGAGCACATGAGAACTGTTACTGAAAGTACAAGTATACTGTCATCTTCACAGTCTTGAATTACCTCAGCACATAACATGAAAATTCTATTTAAACTGGAATACACTGTCAGCACTGAATATTTTACTATGAATCTTATGCTCTAATTCTAAAAAATATCAACTGAAATTCTTGCCAGATATTTTTTTACTAGTGCCTATTAACATGAACAATCCATCAAAATACTTAATAGTGGGAATCAGAGTTAAAAAAACAGGGGGGAATAGGAAATATATTCTGGAAAGCTAAGCCATAATGAAGCTTTGAACTCATACTAAAAATAGTACTTCTTCCTACCTTGTTTTCTATACACTTTTTAAATTTTTTTATTGTTGTTCAGTTACAGTTGGCTCCATTTTTCCTCCATTACTCACCCCTGTCCTACCCATCCCCTACTTCCCACATTCAATCCCCCACCATTGTCTGTGTCCATGGGTCTTTTATACATTTTCCTTGACTTGACCCTTCCCCTTCTTTACCCCATTATCCACCCCCTGCTCTCTGATTACCATCAGTTTGCTCTTTATTTCCATGTCTCTGCTTTTATTTTGCTTGCTTGTTTGTTTTGTTGGTTAAGTTCCACTTCTAGGTTAAATCATATGGTATTTATCTTTCACTGACTGGCTTATTTCATTTAGCATCATGCTCTCCAGCTCCACCTATTTTGTCATGATAGGTAAAAGTTCCTTCTTTCTTTCTGCTGAGTAGTTTTCCATTGTGTAAGTGTACCACAGTTTTTTGATACACTCATTTACTGCTGGCCATTCAGGCTGTTTCTAGCACTTGGCTATTGTAAATTGTGCTGCTATGAACTTGGGGTGCACAGGTTCTTTTGAATTGGTGTTTCAGGATTCCTAGGTTATAATCCCAGCAGTGGAATTGCCAGGTCAAAAAGCAGCTCCATTTTTCATTTTCGGAGGAAATTCCATACTGTTTCCCACAGTGGCTGCACCAGTCTGCATTCCTACCAACAGTGCAGTAGGATTCCCTTTCTCCATAATCTTACCAGCACTTATTTGTTGGTTTGGTTGTGATGGCCATTCTGACTGTTGTGAAATGGTATCTCATTGTGGTTTTAATTTGCATCTCTCTGATGGCTAGTGATGCTGAGCATTTTTTCATATGTCTCTGGGATCTCTGTATGTCCTCCTTGGAGAAATGTCTGTTCAGGTCCTTTGCCCATTTTTTAATTGGGTTGTTTGTCTTCCTGGTGTGGAGTCATGTGAGTTCTGTACATATTTTAGAGATCAAACCTTTGTCCCAGGTATCATTGACAAATATATTTTTACATATAGTTGGTTCCCTTTTCATTTTGCTGATGTTTCTTTAGCCATGCAGAAGCTTTTTAATTTGATGTAGTCCATTTGTTTATTCTTTCCTTTATGTCCCTTGCTATAGGGAACACATAGGTGAAAATATTACTGTGTGGAATATTTGAAATTTTCCCACTATATTCTTCTCTAGGAGTTTTATGGTGTGGTGACTTATATTTCAATCTTTTACACATCTTGAGTTTGTTTTTGTGTATGGTATAAGTTGGAGGTCAACTTTCACTCTTTTGCATGTAACTGTCCAGATCTCCCAACACCATTTGTTGAAGAGGTTATTTTTACTCCATTTATGTTGTACACTTTTTAATTCCCATATTTTTCAGACTATAAGACACAACTTTTTACCACATTTTTTTGCTTCAAAATTTTTTCTCCTCTTTTCTTCCTCTAAAACCTAGGTGTGTCTGAGATCTGCACTATAAGATGCAACTTGGTTTTAGAGGGGGAAAATAGAAAAAAAATTTTGAAGCAAAAAATGTGGTAAAAAGGTGTGTCTTATAGTCCAAAACATATGGTATTATCCATTAAATTATTTTCTAGCAAAACACTCTTTACATCCCTTAACTATCCTACAGTGAGATAAATAATAAGTGCATAAATATTGCATATAATAAAGGACAAATAAATATGCATAATATGATATAAAATGTCTTTATACAATAAGGAATAATTCCTATATTTACATATTTAAAGCAACTTGATATCAAAAACATGCTATTTCTGTCAAGGCTTTATTTTGGCTCATAATAAATGATAAAGAGTATTTCTGTCATGTCCAGGTAACATAGACACAAATCTGCTGACCTTGTACCCAGATCAATATATCTGAAGTTTGCTACAGTGTCAATTTTTGCACACCAAGGGATATCATACCTACCATCATTATGTCTATAACATACTTCAGTATTTTGTTGTGAAAATTGAGCACATCATCAAAACAGGTCTGCTTATTTTTTATTTATTTCTATCATACTTAGAAAGTTTAATAAACCTCTGATAATTTTCCTTTTTCCTCCTATTTTAGAAATTTTTATCTTAACTTCATAACATGTATAGTTTTTTAAATTTCTACTTGAATTTACATACTTTGAATAAATCATACTTTTTCTTTTATAATGAATAACCCATCTAGAGTCATTAGTTCTACATTTAATTTTGTAGCCTATGCCCAAAAATGGTTTGACATTAAGTATCTCCAGGCATATTTCAAATTTGGGTTTATATATCAAAAATACATCATAACTATACTAATTTAAAATTTTTGCTTTTATTGCCATGGTTTTATTTTCTATAGAAAATAAATTTTAGCAAAGTCTGATGGCCAACCAAGCTAAAAACCTTTAGCTTGATGAGTGATGAGTCAATGAATTAGTGAATGAGTGGGTGCTAAGGCTTTGTCTTCTATGTCTGACTCATATCTTCACATCATGGGAGCTCTTCAGGACTCTATGGTATCAGAAGGTTAAGACAAAAGAGCTTTCCCAACATATTCTTCATATTCATTACTCATGGGAAAGAGACAATTTTGTTCATTTCATTTTTTTTCTTAAGTCAGCATTTTGCTCTGTAAAATAAGGACAAAACTATTTAGAGCTAAGATGATAATCCTGCCCTAGGTAACAATCAAATTCCTAAATTGATTTATATATACAAAGAATATATAGATACATTCTTTAAAAACATGAGAATGCATTATGATAAGTATCATGACCCAATAAAATTGCTTTCTTCCTGTCAGTAAGAACCCTGGCATCCCTGATGTGTAACTTGCATTTAACTGGCAACATTCTGGGTTACTCATATTAACTGCAACAGTCTGAACAGCTTGAACTTCAATAAAATGCGCATTAAGTGACTGACTTAATTTAACCTCATTAATCCTCAACCCAATAGAACCATCTGAAGCCTTCCAAGCAGCCTGTGCTCCATCTACTACATCAACGTGGCCCTGTAGGAAATCAACACCCAGAATGTGCCGCAGCTCTAGCTCCCAAGTTATCACTGAGGGGTAAATGGCTGTGCAATTGCCGGGACCAGGCTCCAATTGCATTATTATATGATTCACTCATTTTATTGTTCTTGTTAATAGTGAGATGAGTTCTCTAAAAATACATTTCTCTCTGAACTTTTTCTTGGAACTGATTTTCTTGACTAAATGCCCTAATTCGTTGAAGAGCAAGGTTCTTATCAACAAACATTTTTTTTTGTCTCATAAGAAATATATTTATGAGAATAAAGAACTTTGCAAAATTCAAATGAAAATTTTACCCATCTGTCTCCTATACCTTTCCCTATTTAGGATTTATTAACAGAAGCAGTGATAGCAGTTCATTCTCAGATTTTCACTCCTAAAAGGCTGAAGTTCCAAAGTACAAAGGGTTATTAATACAAGTTCAATATTAAGTCAAATGTTTACTGTTATACATAAAACACTTTAATCTTATGAGTCTTAATCTTGATGAACTAAACAAATTAGTCTAAATCAGTGCATATGATTTGTACTGCATTCCTCTTTCTTGTATTTAATTTCATTGAAATCTGATTTTTTAGAGTCCTTGGTTCATTTTGTCAACCTTATTCTCAAGCCAAAGAAATAAGTAGTACTTATTTATATGTGCACATGCCTTCATTCCTCATTAAGGAACCTCTGGGAAAAGATCATTGACAGCTTTATGAACCCAAATTTGTGTACAGACTATATAATTGTTCATTATTAAGTTTGTAGAAATATACTACTCAACATTTCAATAAATTTTTGTAGTTATCAAATCATACAATTTGTTCAAAGAACTTTGTATAATATAATGTTTATACAAATGCTGCTATTCTGGTTTTTCATAATCACGAGTTTATGGTAATTAGATCTGCATCAAAAGGTAGATAAAACAGAACTCAAAGGAGCTTATATTCATCCGCAGCGCTCCATGGTATTTCTAAAGAAAACTTCTGAGTTTTGAAAATGATTTTGTAACTTCATCCCTGTCAGTTGATGGTCATCGACCCCAATTCAGTGCCATTAGGGTGCAGTGAAGAAGGGCACTACCCCGTGCAAACAGCCGAACTGCGATACCGCGTAGCTGTGGAACAGCACAGCCCTGGAACGGCTTGATAGTGTTACAGCTCAATTATGAAACAACGTGGCTGTGGAATAGCACAGCTGTGAGGCGACCCTCAGGCAAGGCTCCTCTCTACCTAGAAAGCTCTGCTCTGCTTCCCTCCAGTCTGTTTCAGTCTATTCCACTCTAGTCGCCTCCACCTGGCCTGCTCTGCTCTGCTCTAGTCCTGTGAGAAGTCTTCAGTGTTTCAGTTCCAGTCGAGGAAATGCAATCTTCAATCTTTAACTTAAAAAAAAAAAGGTGTTGGGGGGAAGTGGTTCTCCTAAACCAGAGGGGAATTTACATAAATAAAGAGGAGAAGTCCCCGCCCTGATCTCTGATTGGTCTTTTCTCCTGTAAATCCTCACTGTTTGATTGATCCCAAAAAGCATTGCCTTAATTAGTTGGATTGAGGCTGCTCTGATTGGTCAGTGAAGAGGTAATAGAGAAATATAGCTGTGCAGCTTTGATTGGATTAAAAAAAGTCCTGGTCCTATTGGCTGACATATGATTCTATCAACTCCTTTGTAAGGTTGGTTCAGACAGCCTGGACACAGTGCAGGCAGTGCACTGCAGGCAGGCAGTTCAGCACATAAGGCAGGCAGTTAAATGCAGGCTTCAACTTAAAGCACAACTTGTGTTTTCAAACTTGGTCCCAGTTAGCCACCAAGAGTCCTTATTGGTAGGTATCTTCTTTCTCAGGGTCTATATTAATAAGAAGTAGCAAAATGTAGTAGAAATTAAGTAAGAAAAAATATCTCTGTTTTAAAGAAAACATCTTTCCATGACCAGTCAATTGATTTAAAATATTTAAGCAAAAGAGTTATTGGCCTGATATAAACCAGAACAAACAAAAGAAAACATATAGTTACAATAGAATCTAAATTCTTAAACAATTGTTTGGTCCAATACATCTCAAAGTCAAATAGTAAATGTTTCCACTTGACAAAAACTTGCTTCCTTTAATCAAATAACCTCATTAAATTTCCTCACTACATTACAGAGATGGATTAATTTTTTATTTTCTGACTTTATTTGTTCTATACAGGCAAAAATAAAAAGAAAAATTGCTATATCACTATCCTACCACCAATGTGATGATGAGTTTCCAGAGTATTATGTTTGAGTTTTTCCCTAGCTTTTATAAAATCAATTAATGTATAATTTCAAACAGTTGGTGCATTTGTCCTCTGCAATTTTTATCAGTTATAGAAAATTAAACAGCAAAGAAATCTCCATGGGGTTATAGTTCCATACAGCAAGCAAGTGACACAAACTCTGGAGAAAGCAATATAGAAAGAACTATTCCTGAGAGAGCAAAACACATTTTTTATAGATTCAATAAAGTATAAATTAAAACACCTTCCTGCTTTGGCTAGTTCTAATATTTTTCTTACCAGGTAAACTCTCCACTGGCAAGCAGTTTAAACAGTTATTTCATTTAGAACTGCCAGGTCAGAAATATGATAGTCCTCAAGTAAAACACACTCAAAAACATGTCACGCCACCACAGTTTTGTTATAGTCTTAGAAGACAGATTTTAAATTACGATTTAACCAAGTACAATTTTACCTCAAGAAACAATTTATGAAAATAACATAAATCAGATGTGATAAAATCAGTAATAAATATTGTGAATGAAGGATTTTTAAAAAGATAAGCTATCTTTAGAGGAGACAGAACAATTTACATTTCCCAACTGTAGTGTATAACATACTTTAAATCACATCTGAGATGTTGAAAAATATAAATATATGCACATCTCTGGTATTGCAGCCCGATTATATATCTCTTGATGGCTGCTTACCTCTTCATATATGTGTGTGTGCTTTTATAGGAGATTTTTTCCTTTCTTAGACCTTTTTTGTGATATATTTATAAAGTAAAACAAAACTGCAACATATTGTTGGAACTATCCTAAATGTAACATACCTACTATTTTCAATTTCTGACCTTTGCTATTTACAGAAAATAAATTTCTCTTTCTAGATAACAATTTTTAAAAAGTACATTAAGCCATGGTAATTTTCTAAAACAGAAAGTGAAAATAGCCAGCCAGAACGTTTCAAGGTACCCCATCATCACCTTGCATATGATCCCCCACATTTGTAGCATTGCTCTAGCGTTCTTCCATCCAGACTGGTGAGCGTATACCCCTCAGCATGTTGCGGCTCTCCTAATAGCTGCTTCAGGTTCGCTTCGAAAATAGGTGTCCAGTCCTTTCAACATTTGTTACATAAAAACTACTTCTCTGGAGCTTATTTATAACAAAACAGAAATAATCTTTCTATTCTCTCAGATATGATGGTCACCATAAATTTATCAAACACCAGCATAGCAGGAAAGTATTAAAAGTCACAGATCCTAATAAAACGTTATTTTACGTCCATAGCATTGTATACTTCTTGCCAAGGAAGGGTTCAAAATAAGCATTAGAACAAAGTGTGACTACAAGGCAAAATTGAATTATACCATGTTAATTATCACATGGCTAGTTTGGCAAGGAACAGCGATCCACTTGATTTATTTCAACTAAAAAGAGTTTGTTTTAATGATACAGGAACTGGACCAGAATCCGCTCTAGAGGCTGACTCACCTTTCTCTCCACAAAGAGCTAAGATTTCTTAGTGTCACTGCTCTCTCTCCTTACCTACATCATTCATCTCTGCTATGTAGCTTCCTCTGTTTTTCTAGTTTTTATTCCCCTGTAGCTTCAGTTTGTACATGACTCTATGTCTAATAGCATTCCTTTAGCTGCTATGTGGCTTCCTCTGTTTACCCAGCTTTTACTTCAGTTTGTACCTAACTTCTATACCCAACAGCATCCTTTTAGCTGCTATTTTTATTGCTAATCAACTCTGTGTTTTCCAGTTCAAATTCCCAAGAATGATAATCTGATTGACCTATTCCATTTGTGCATAGTAGTTTATAGCTGCTATTAAGCCAATCTATTGGCTATTATTTGCTTACTATCAATTTTCATTCTTAATTCACTTAACTGTTGCCAGGAGATACAATTCTGAGGGACAAAAAAAAAAAAAAAAGCCACTAAGGTAGAAAGAACTGTGTGAAGCGTGTTTTAGCTAGGATAATTGTACATGTGAGCAAATAACTGACATCGTTATTGTGATATATATAAATACATTTACTTTGAATCACTATTTTAATAAGGTATGCTACAACAAACCTTGTCTAGAAATAAAAGCAAATGAATTTTTGCAATACCAATTCCAACCTTTCAAAATTGATTGGGAACTCAAATTTGAATTTAGAAATGTGAGAATCAAGTTAGTTTATTGTAACTTTCCCAAACTTAAGGAAAAATAGAGACTATCTCTCAAGGATGCCTGAGTAGTATTTCTACCTGTAGTTAAATTTCTAGTGCTGTCTAAGTAGTGGTGCAGTAATTAGGACTAAGAAATCTGAAGATTGTCTCTTTATGTATTTGCAGCTGTTTAAGAAGAAGTTCAGGATTTACTGAGTTTGGTGAGCAATTTTGGTATGTCTTTATGTAGTTTTACGCCACTTGAAATGATCTGACTATCATATTTTGCTGAAGTATCTCAGATTTAATTTACCTGACCAATAAGAGCAGGTGCAATCAGTGTTCTGATGAATATAATTTTGTAATTTTCAACATAATGCACATGATTTTCAATTCTTAGTTGAATATTGAAGTGGAATCTTCATCAGTTATAAAAACATGCCCAACATGTTTTGTTAATGTTAAGCTGAAACATGCTTTCACACAGATTACTTCATATATCAGGTATAACAGCACTTATTTTGGAAAGGAGAAAGCCAGGACTTGCTATATTTAAATAATATAGCTTGTACAACCAGAGACATTAAAGTAAAGAACAATCTGACAGTAACAAGAGGGGAAGGGGGAGAGGAATAATGGGAAAAGGGGAAGGGTCATCAAAGAACAAGTATAAAGGACCCATGGACAAAGCCAAAGACGGGTAGGACTGAGGGTCAGAAGTAGGGGTGGTTGGGATGAGGGAAAGTGGTGGCGGGAAAATGTATACTGTACTTGAACAACAATAAAAAAATGTTTGAATATTGAACAAAAATAAACAAATAAATAATATAGAGTGTAAAGGGCAGAGCCAGGACTCAGCTCTTTTAAGTCATTTGTGGACCACTATCACAGTACTCCTGCAGTACACAGGCATGATTGGATCCACGGAGTAGGCAAAAAGAAGGGGAAACACAAGAAAATCTATAATCCAAAGCATCTGGGATGAAATCATGACGATAACATCAAGATGCAGGAAGAAGACAACTAAAAGCCCATACTGAAGTGACTGATATCAAAGGAATTGATCTTAACTTATTTTGAATATTATCTCATTTTGATTTTATATACCAACTTCAAAATACCGGGACTGGATTCTTACACACTCTGTGAAAAATAATTCTGAGGTCACATTTAAGCTCAGTGAGAAAGAGTGCCATGGTGTATTAGGAATATCTGCCATGGGTTCAGGTTTGAGAACAGAAGTCTGAGTGCTGCATAATTGCCAACTCTGACTTGGACTTCCCATTGTGTGATTGGTACTGGGTCGGCCAAAATGTTTACTTGATTTTTTTCAGTAAGATGGCTCTAGTAGCACTTAGTTGTCTTTAACTTCATTCAAAACACTTTTGTTAGATTGTATTGTGACAGCTGTCATATCAGTGTGCATTTTTTAAAAAACATCAAATTGGTGAATTTTTGTGTAACTACTTTAATATTGAAGATGGTAGATGGTAAACAATATTTTGGCACATTATGCTTTATTACTTTAAGAAAGGTAAAATCGCAATGGAAACACACAAAAAAACATTTGTGCAGTGTATGGAGAAGGTGCTGTGACTGTTCAAATGTGTCAAAAATGGTTTGCGATTCTATTCTGTTCATTACTTCATTTTGTTCCACAGGCATGGAAAGAAATATGGAACAGACTGAAAGTGACCAGAGGGAAGGGGAGAGGGATAATGGTGGAAAGAAGGAGAAGGGACTAGACAAAGAACATGTATGAATGACCCACGGACATGGACAACTGTGTGGGGATTGACTGTGGGAACAGGGGGTGAGATGGGCAGAGGAGGGCAAAGAGGGAAAAATTGAGACAACTCTAATAGAATAACAATAAAGAATGATTTTAAAATAGTGGTTTTTAGAGTCTCACTGGAGATTTCTCACTGGATGATGCTCCATGGTCCGATAGACCAGTTGAAGTTGATAGCAATCAAATCAAGACATCGAGAACAATCAAAGTTATATCACATGAGAGATAGCCAAAATACTCAAAATATACAAAATCAATAAAGTTATTGGTGAAAATGACAAATGTGTCTTTTATTTTATAGAAAACCTTATAGGGACTTTTTGTACAACCCAATATATATGCATAGCTCTCCTGCCATGAAGTTCTACCTAGTGAGTAGGACTAGAAGCTACAGGATCCAGAGAAACCAATTCACAAATCATCAGCAAATGTTTAGAGATGTCTGCTGGTGGTGCAGTAGGCCCTCCATGCAATGCACTAGGTCAGAGGATCATCAGAAAAAAGTTCCTGAAAACAACATGCAGTCAAATCTGATAGTCAGCTCTGTAGCCACTGTGTTTCTGCCACAAAGATATTTCATCAGGTCTTTGGGAAACTGATTCCCAAAATGAAATCTGATACAGCAAGACCTGGATGAGAAGGTGGGAGAAACTAGCAGTTCAAAAATATTTTCCAGATGTTTCTAAGAGATTTAAATTTAATTTAAATTTTAAATTTTAAATTTTAACATTGAGTTTTGCTTCTTCTCAAACACACTCTCCTAACTTTTCAAAAGGAATATCCCTAGAGAAGCAAAGGCAGGAAAGATTGGACCTTGGTGACCAGTCCATTGCTCAACCACAAACCCCCAAACAGAAGACTGGAATCTCCTGGATAATTTCATTCTCCCTTAGATTACTGGTATTCCCAATCAATGGGATGATGCACAGGTAGTATAACAACCTCCTTTGTTGTTCACTCTCAGTTCTCAAATTTCTATCCCCCTCAGGAGCTTGTCTTCAGTCAAAAAAAGAAAAAAGTTGTTCCTCTGCACAATAATCTAGAGACATCCCCTTTGAACTCTGGAATTCTGTCAACATTCACATACCTAATAATTTTTTACTAGTCCATAGTGTAATAATTTCACCAGCCTACATATATCTTATCAAAAACAGCATAGTTATATAAGATATCATAATAGTAAGACAATAACTTTTAAGAAATATTATTCACATTCACTAGTTTCCTATTAAACAAATTCATAAATGATTAAATTAAATATGCTTGTTTAAATAAGAGATAAATTAGAGACTCAGTGACAAATTTTATTAGGCATCCCATTTACTCATTAGGGTGTGACATTTCTATAACTAACATGAGTTTTATGAAAATGGCTATAAAATTAGATTATATAACTATAAAATATTTTATTGCCCTCTGTAGAATTCATTATTACCTACAATTCAAAGAACTATGAAATCAAATTATAGAATGCTATGTATGATGTTATTCTATAATATTAAAGTAAATAAATTTTACATAGATATTTTACATGTATATACTTCTGGAAGAATAAGTTCCATACTCCAGGTAATCTTCCATATTGTTGGAATTTTCATTAAAATTCATTAATTTTATTATCAGGAGAAATAATAAAGACAATCTGTGTAAATAAAAGAGAATTTTGGTCATCTGTACAAGGTCTGTCCAGAAAGGATCCAGCCATGTATTATGAAAAACAGAAACATTTATTGAAGAAGATACAAGACACAAGAAACATTGTACATAGGACTTGAAGCCTCAGTCCCCTTCAAAGCAGGCACCTTGGGACCTCACACAGGTCTCCCAGTCACCATCAGCTGCCCTGTCCTATTTTCCTGAATCTCATCAACAGTCTAAAATCTCTTCCCTTTCAAAGACGATTTTAGTTTGGGGAACGCTCAGAAGGCACCAGACATCAAATCTGGGCTGTAGGGGGACTGAATCACTTGGGCGATTTGATGTTTTTCAAAAAAAAACTCTGCATGAGATGTAATACATGAACAAGCATGGTGTGATGAAGCTGCTAATCGTCAGTTGCCCATAGCTGCAGCCATTTTCATTGTATTGCATCTCTCAACCAATGAAGAACGTTGAGGTAGTACTTCTTATTAATTGTCTGGACTCGAGGGGTGTACTTGTGATAGACAACACCTTCCCAATCAAAAAACACATTTAACATGGCCTTGATCTTACTGTGACTTTGCCGCACCTTCTTCAGGTGTGTAGAACCAGGTGACTTCCATTGGGACAACTGGGCCTTCATTTCCAGATCATAGCCCCAGACCCACAATTCATCTCCAGCTATGACCTTCTTGAGAAAAATCTAGTTCATTGGTAGTGGTTTGAATGAAGTCATTAGCAACTGCAACACAATGTTCCTTCTGCTCTGGTAGCAGAAGGCACAGAATAAATTTTGCCACAACACATTTCACACCAAGATCCTGCATCAAAGTCTCAGACAGTAGTTTTGGGAATCCTCAGATCAGCTTCTAGTTCTCCCACTGTCGGTTGCCTATCTTTGTTGACTGCAGCGCATACACATTCAACATTCTCAGCTGTTCTGTTTCTTGTAGACCTTCTAGAATGTTGATCGCTTTCAATAGATTCTCAAACATCTTTGAAGCTTTTATTTGTACCAAACTTTTATTTGTGCTGCATTCATTGCATCATCCCCCAAAGCCTTCTGAATCATTGGAATAGTTTCCATGGAGGAATGTTCAAGTATAAGACAAAATTTTATGCAAATTCATTGCTGTACTTGCTCAGTCATTTTGAATACAATGGCCACACAGTACACATGGACAGTCAATGGCATCTACCACACGCACTGACTAGTACAGAGGAATTGTCACACATGTGCATTCCAGCCCACTCTCCTTGGCTTCCAGATTACATCAATATGGCACAAACCATTCTCATTATATTAACAATGGTTGGATTTTTTCTGGACAGACTGCATATACTTTAAAATATTTCACAAGTAATGTCACTTCTCCATAACCTTATTTCATAAAAATATTTTAAACTAGTAACACTTTCTGATGAAATTTTTATATGTCAACTATCATTTTTAAGAACTTTTTTGACCTAATACACTTCCTCAAAAAGAGTTTACATATAAATGCAATTTGGTTTTTCTTCTTCCAAGAGCAAAGACTAAATATGTATTACTCCTTAACATGACTAACACCATATGATGTTTAGAAGAACATAATAAATCTAACCTAATGCTCTATTATAGAGAAATTTAGTAACTTTTCCAATGGCATTGTTTGATTGTTAGTGGCAATCTTTATGACCTCCAATCCAATACTGTTTCACACAGAATAGATTATGTATTATGATTCAAAGCACTCATATAACAATTCTGGACTGGCATAATAATAATATGCTTACTTCACCAACATCATAACTCCTCAAATACTAGGTAGAGATCTCTTATTTTACATTAACAATGTGTGAGCTACAATATATTAAACTGATATATTATGTTTCAGAGTGTACTGTTTATGAGCAGGACCCAAAAGATGATTTTAAAAAATCCAGAATGTGGAACTCTAAGTCATAAGATAGAAAAGAAGCTTTTCAGGCAAATCTTCTGGACTTTACAATAAACTATAAATAATATTCTCAGTGAAATAAAGATGATAAAGTGGTCATTAAAGAAAAAGACTATAAGGAATATTTATAGAGCAAAAAAAGTTCTTAGTAATTAAAAATATGACAGATTTTCTTTAATTCTGTAAAGAAAATATGATAATGTCAAATATGTCTCCCAGTAAGTTGCAGGAGAGGGAAAGTAATAGCCAGGAGGAAAAAGAAGGCAGGCAGAGAGAAAGTGAGGGAGGGTGGTAGGGGAAGAGAGATGGAAAGATAGCACAAGGGGAAATGAGGACAGAGGAGGGCATCAAGAAGAAAGAAAAGAATGAAAGAACTAGGGGAAAAGACAAGGAAGCCCAGAGGTGAATGAAAGAATTTCCAGAAGCTCTATTGTGGCAATCATGTCCTAATATATGCATATATCAAGTCCTCATATTATACACCTTAAACTTACATAATGTTATGTGTCAATTACATCTCAATAAAGGAAGGGGGGATTGTCATTTTCAGGGGAAAAAAAGAACAGAGAAACTGTAAAAAGAAAATTATTTTAAAACAAAAATTACAAGTTTATATTCTAAAACAAAAGGAAATCAGTATCGTTTAAACAGTACATACAAAATAGGTATAAAAAGATCTATAACAAGGCACATCCTGAGACAATTTCAGAAAAGAGAAAAGAGATGATCCTGAAAAGATTAGGTCATATAAAATGAATCAGAAATAACAACATCATCAGTCTTCCCCAAAGTCACACCATCATGAATTCTAGAAGGCAGTGGAACATGGCCTCCTTATTTCTAAAGCCAGATTATTTCTGACCTAAATGTGATATTGATCCAAGTGATTAAAAAAAAAAGTAAGGTAGAGCAAAAAAGGTGTTCTGACATTCAGAATGCTAACATTTCACCTCATACACTCAAAATGATGAAGCTAGCAGAGGGAATACAGCAAGGAAGAATAGGACATGTAATTTGAAAAGCTAGAGATCTCAGGGGAAAGGTAAAAGGGATTCCCAAAGTAGCACTTCTGCACATCTTAGCAAGTAGTCATAGCTGAGAAGAGATTGTGTCAGATTTGTGAGTTTATCAAAGAAAAACAAAATTGGTGCAGATATATTAACTGATAAGATTGACTGTGGAAAATTGTAGTGAAAGGCATTTTACCGAGCTCTTGGAGAACATAAAAGCAGTAAAATGTCATAGATTTAAAAAAAAAAACTAAGCAAATGAATGGAAAAGAAAATGAGGTAATTATCAGATAAGAAAATGTAATGATTCTTAGCTGAAAAATAAAATTTTGTACAATAACAGAAATATAAATGAGGTATACCACTTGGCTTAGTAGTTAACTTTTTTTATATAATCATACCAATGGAAAGAGTAACTTCAAATTCAACAACAAAAAAAATGTAATACTACCATACACAGGTAAAGAAGCAAGAAAGTGGGATATGAGAGAAGTAAAATCTATAATTACAACATAAGAAAGTCAATAGATAATGTCCAAAAATGGCAAAGCAAAATACTGCACTGTTTAATTGTTTAGATATATGAAGGTAAATGCCAAAAGAAACAACCAAATCACTAGAAGATAATGTCAGGAAGGTGGTAGGTATGATCATTTGGCATTTTAAACTATAATTATTTATTTAATAAAAAAATTCAGAATAAAAGTAAATGCAACACTCCTACAAGAAAACTCACCACAGCCTGAACAAATGTGATGATCTCATAGTGTACAAACAATGCTCCACTATTTATATATTTCTGAAAAGACTCCACTTATCATCTCTTGAGAATTGTGATGACAGATACAGCTCTGAGGCCTTTGAGAATTTGTGAAAATACAGACTAAAATAAAATTCAGGTAAAATAAAATTTAATGAGCTCCCGTGCCACAATTCTCATTTGAGACTACTAGATTGTCTTGATGCTGACATTTAGAATTTTTTGTTTGCAAAAAAGTGAAGACATATGTTTAGATACCAAGAAGTCCCAGGTATGCTGAAATCCAGTTTCATTTTACATTGCTTTTGGTCCCTTTACTTCAATTCCATAACTCACAATGTCTTAATAATTGATTTGTGTTGTTCAAATGCTGTTGGTAGCCTAGTGAAAGATTTAATATTATTTATTGCCAAATATGTCTCTAAAATTTTAATCCCCTTATCTCTCCATTACCCAGTTATAAAGCAGGTTAATGTAATGCAATATTGAAGTCAGAGTGAGTCAATGCAGAAGCAATTCTGAGTAAGGGGAAATGAGCTTGTCAGTTGTTGGGAGTCTTAGCAGAACATCTTAAACTACAAACTGTAAAGGATGCTCAGACTTAAAGCTTTTTGGTTGTACAGGTTTTGGGGGTTTTTTTGGGGGGTGGGTTGTTTAATATCTGTAAACCATATTTTGTAAGGGAATTTATTTAATGTGTCTAATTTGTTGGAACTTAAATTTTACTTCAAAGTCATTAGAATAGGAAACTAGTAATTAAGGGAATTATGATTCTAGTCCCAATTCTATAATTTATTCAATATATTCAACAAACAATGAACACCTCAAACCCTTGTCTTGACTTATCATAGACGGGTTAAATGGATGGCATACAGGATCCACTCCCTAGTAAGATCAAATTATCTACTATATGAGTTTATAGGTTTTCAACAAAATTTTTAGCCTTTGATTAAAAATTGTCAGACCTTTAAAAACTCCCTTTCATGCAAATTACATATTTAGAGAATGACTGTTGCAAAGTATAGACTCAATTTAATCTGAAGCCTTGATTTTAACTGCTATACATAACCACATTAACCCTGAGAAATGAAGGCAAACAAAGCAATTAGTGTTCCTCCAGAGTTAGACGTGACCTTAGCCACCTGTCTTTTATAAACTAAACATTTGGAATATTAACTCCTGTTGTTATTACTCAAGGAAGAGGTATTGATAAGTCAACAAAATCTGCATTTAAATACATTATTGTTTTCAGGCTGTTTCAAGGGGTCTGTTTGTCTTCCCAGCCTTTATGGGCATATTCCTACACTAATTCCTTGACCAGTATCTTATTTCTCATCTTTGTATTATTACATGCTTTGGGGGGGCTCTGCCCACAGAACCCCCCCCCACCCCCCCACCCCCAGCCACCACAGATGGGAATAAGTCTACCAAGACATGATCTGCTTGGGGAGGAAAGGTGGCCGATCTCTAGAAGGAAAAGGACCAAAAGCCTTTTCCTCAAAGGCTTTTATTGGGTTCGTTTGCATAAGAATTCAGCTAAAGCTCATTACTCATTGCTGGGAAGTATGGATCAAATAACAAGGAACTCTGAGGGCCTATTTTGAGTCAGGGTCAAAGAGCTATAAAACTTTGAGGAACAAACTTACTTCCTCCTTGGACCCTTTGCATTCTAAACAAAGCAGGTTTCACAGGATTTTAGACATTCTTTCTTAGGCCTGATCACCTGGGGAACCCACACTTTTCAGTACAAGGCTGCACCACCCTGTCATTATTTCAGGCTTAGGTGGAGCAAGGGAACCAAGGCAACCAAGAGATAAGATTTTCTCACAGACCATGAGCACTCAGGCTTTGTCAAAGCTGAGGGGTGAGAGTCCATCACCCCCTTTTGCCATAGCTTCCAAAGCCTTTCCTTGGGGGCCTCCCACGTGATCGTGCCTGTCTTAGGTCATTCCCCCCTTGGAGAATCTTACCCATCATTGGCTAACCGACCAAGCATTGGGGTTCAGGCAGGGTGAAGTAAAAAGGAGCAGAAGCAGCGCTCCTGCCAGGGAGATAAGCTTGTCTCCTTGCTGGCTTACCGTTCCAAGGTCATTCCCTCAGCCTTAACTTAGACGGGGGTCATAGCTTCTGATACCAGGCAGGGCGGTTCCCAACAATATGCCTCTTAAGGCACTTCTCTAAAGCTTTGAGAATAGTATTGAATGCTAAGGTAATAAAAGTAATAAATATAATAATAAAAAAAACAAGCAGGAACTTTCAGGTACATGAGGAAAATCACCTAAATATATATATTTCTATCTATTAATAAAAGTCATAGAGAGAAAGGAAACAAGCTATCTATTCATTACCTCCTGAGACATTTTTAGTCTATTCTGGTAAATTTTCCTCAATTGAGGAGCACTGTGAAAGCTAGTAGATTTAAAACTCTGGCATTCATAATAAGTAGGATCGGAGGAATTCAGTTGCTTAATTACAGACTTTTGAGTTAGGGAAACGGATTGCATCACAGTGGTTACTGTTATTTTATTTAAGACAGAAATTACAGTGCACAAAAATTCAGTTCAACTCTGTTGGTATAGTCTCTCCCCTCTGCACCTAAAATAACTACATTGCTTTGCATCCACTAGTGCAATTACTGAGACTTCAATGTTCCTGTTATGTGAATATAGTATGTCCTTCTTTCAAATTTAAACCACTTAATATATTTTCAATGTCTCTTGCATTCATATTGAATCAAAAATAATAATCATACATTTGATCCTACTAGGATTTTCTTTATTTTTCTGTCTTCTAATTCTTTGCACTAATTAGTTGTATTCTTTTTTTTTAACATACACCACATTTCTTCTGCCCACTAGTCCAAACACCAACACTCAATGACATAACCAATGAAGGCAACATTTGAATATTATTTTTTCCCTTATTTAAGTTTCCTCTGCTTCACTTTTCTCCAAATTGTTCTAACAATTCCACCCAGTCCCAGACAAAATCCCATTGGGATATTATGTAGAAATTGGCAGGCTGATTTTAAAATTAATATGGAAATTAAAAGGACCTAGAAGAACCAAGTTAATTTTAGTAATGAAGAGAAAAGTTGAAAGATTAGTAACTACCTGCTTTCAAGATCTTCTATAAAGCAACAGTGTATTCAACTCAAGATGAACAAACAGACCAACAGAACAGAAGATAATCCAGAAGTAGACTTATACATATATAGGTAATGAATTTTTTAAAAGGTACACAGGAAATTCAGTGTAGAAATGATGGTCTTTCTAAACATTTCTTAGATAAAACACCAGAAAACCTTATCTATAAAAGATAAACATGATACATTGGGCATTACTGAAATCCAAAGAACAGTGCGGTGGTAGCCAGAGGGAAAGGGGGTTGAGGAGTAGGTGGAGGTGGGCAAAGAGGGAGGAAAGAGGACAGAAAGAGACTTTGCTTGGAGTGATGGGCACATGATTCAGTGCACAGATGATGTTTTGTTGGGTTGTACCTTGAAACCGATGTGGTTTTGCAAACTAATGACAACCAATAAATTTAAAAAAAATCAAAACTTTTCTTCTACAAAAGATATTGTTAAGAGAAGGAAAGACAAGCTATGTAGGCTGGGAAAAATACTGGTACATCACATATCTAACAAAGGACTTACACCAAAAATACCTTAAACACTCAAAACTCAACAATAAAGAAATAAAACATTTTTAATGAGCAAACTTTGTACAAATACTTCAGCAAAGAAGGTATGTATAAGATATATAAATAATAAGCACCAAAAAAAGTCCCAATATTGTTAGGCATTAAGGAAATACAAATTAAAATCACAATGAGATACCACTATACATACTTAATAAAATGGCGGGAAGTTGAGAATAAGATTAAAAATTGACTTATCCAGTGTTGTCTAGATTGTGGAGAAACTAAAATTTACAGTTTGCTAGTGGAAATGCAAAATGGTACAGCTAC
This sequence comes from Tonatia bakeri, assembly GCA_004024845.1. Lineage (NCBI taxonomy): Eukaryota > Metazoa > Chordata > Mammalia > Chiroptera > Phyllostomidae > Tonatia > Tonatia bakeri. The sequence continues at coordinate 164,070 of PVIA01003326.1, forward strand.
TCTCAAAAAGAGTTTAGCAGTTTCTTACTGAATGAAATATACACTTACCAATGATGGTACATTTCTGTTCAATCTTCAGTCTGCTCCTCAGTCACCCACACCTGTGTTTGGTGTTTAACTTTTACTTCACATATGGATATCCCTAAAGGCTAAGTTATTGGCCCTTTTTTTTTATACTATACTTTTTTTAATATTCTACTTTCTTCTCAGGCAATCTAATCTACACCTATGACTTCAATAAACATCCAATTACTGATAATTTCCCATTTCATAGCATCTTTTTTTTACCTATTTTACATGTTCAAATCTACATATCTAAAGGTTTCCTTGATATATCAAATATATCAAAGTCACCACAACCTCAACATATCCTCAAGGTCTCTACTCTAAAGCTAGTCTTCTTTGATGTTTCCTTGTTCATTGAATGATACAACCATATATCCAGTCTCTCAAGACTGAACAAGAGTCAACACTGACAACTCTCTCACATTTACCACCCCTTCCTCTATCCCCTAACGATCACCAAGTCTGATGGTGTTTTCTTTAATTACCTATGAATTCATCCTTCCTTTATTTCCCAATCATATTGGACCCAACATCATATGTTCCCCAAACCACAGCTAGACCCACCTAACTCCTGCTATGATTCTCCCTTCATCTGCTATGTCTTCCTCAGTCCATTCTCAAAACAGTACACAGCATATCCTTTTTAAAAAGAAAGTTTGATTTGACCTTTCTTCTCTTTTAGCCCTTCTTCAATAGATTCGTATCTTTTTTATGATGAAATTTAAATTTTTAATATGGCCATGTCCCTCTGTAATCTGTTTCTAGCCTCGATTCCTGATAATCTCACTTGTTCTCTCCGTAGTCAGTTCCTTGAAAGTGCTGAAACTTTTCACATGCTGTTTTCTGTTACTAAATTGCAATTTTTCCTTCTTTGCTCCTGCTCTTTTATGAATGATCTCTTAATTATTATTCCAATCTCAAATCAAGCAGAACTTTTGTAGAAAAGTCTTAGCTAACTCCTCAATCTAAATTAGGTTCTCATGTTACAATTTTTCATAGTTTAAAATACTTTCCTTCACAGCAATTTCCCAATTGAAATAATAAATTTATTTGTGACTATTCTTAATGATTGTCTTCCTCCTTATGCTGTAAGGTCCATTATGGTTGGCTTTGCCAACCACTGTACCCCTAGCACTTAGCCAGTATCTGGTACATAATAAAGGCTCAATAAATATTTAAGATATAAATACATCCTTATATGACAGATATAAAAACTGTAATGTAGAGAATTAAACTGGCTTCTAAGCCATATTTCTAGAAAGAAAGAAGTGGGGTTTGAATCCAAGTACATAGAAGAACATGAAAGTGTATTCAGTTTTGCACCTGAACTGTTCCTTTCATCATAATTGTCTCAGCTCAGCAGTCAAACATACAGGCCAACTTTGGACAGGCTTACCCGTCTTTTTCCTTCACGTTCAACAGCTTTAACAGTTTCAACCACCAATTATTATTATATCTGTACAGTCAGTGTCAATTGGCTCAGCCAACAGTATCTATTCCACTTAAGCAATGGCAAAATTCTAGATGCCTGATGAGAATGACAGCCAGAATATAACATACATGATTTACATGTAAGCATGACCAGTGAATCCAAATGTTTTTAAAGAGTTAAACCTATTCTCCATTTTGTTTAACAGCTGGTAAATCTACAGTTGGCAACTAAGAGGGAAATGTTTGCCACATGCAGGTGGTAAAAGAGAATTAAATTACAAATACATGAAAATGTGGTTTTCAGCTGTTCCACAGTGCTACTAAGTTGGCCAAGAAAGAAGTGGAATTTCTGTTGGCTTGAATTTTTTGAGATTTTATATTTGAATCAAATGAGTTCCAATCAGAGACAAAACTAACCCTCAAAAAAATACAGATTTTCCCTTTGTGTCTCTAGTATTTCTTATCTAGACTAAGTTAGAGTAGAGTTATGAGTTATAACATTGGCTGACTTGGCTAAGTTTAATCCATTAGCATTTTGACAAAGGTTTTATCAGAATTTTTAAAAACAAAAAATGCTGAAGTGATATTATCTATAACCCATCTGGTAAGAAAATATAAAATTCTTATAAATATGGAAAAGTATCTGTCTGTAAACATGAAAAGTTGATTTTAATGTGATAGAACTGTGTGATAAAAATGTTAATGTTTTGTGGGAGTTTTTAAAAATTACCTTCAATTACTTTTCATTTCCTTTATTTATGTTTTCAGATTTGGCGTAGTATTTGCTCAACTTCTGTTAAAAATATTTGCTGCCATGGCTGATTACTCCTACCCTAGGTGGCTAAAAAAAAAGAAATGTTTTTTTCTTTTAAAGAAACGGATAAGAACAGTCAAAATAATGCAAATTGCAAGTTAAACCGCAGTCTGTCCAGAATGTACCCAGCCATATAATATGAAAAATAAACATTTATTGAAGAAGATACAAGACACAAGAAACATTGTACATAGGATATGATGCTTCAGTCTTCTCCAAAGTGGGCATCTTGGAACCTCACACAGTTCTCCCAGCATTTCTTCCACTGTTCAAAACACTGCAAAATCCTTTGTTGGAATCACCATCAGCTTCCCTGTTGTATTTTCCTGAGCCTCACCTATAGTCTGAAATCTCTTCCCTTTAAAAGGTGACTTTAGTTTTGGAAAAATCCAGAATTTTCAGGGAGACAAATCTGTGCTGTAGGGGGGTTGAGTCACCTGGGTGATTTGATGTTTCATCAAAAACCCTGGACAGGACGTGATGCATTAGCAGGCATGTTGTCCTGGTGAAGCTGCCAATCACCAGTTGCCCATAGCTACGGCCTTCTGAATCATTGGATGGTTTCTACGGAGGAATGTTCAAGCTTAACACAAAATTGGACACAGATTTGTTGCTTTATTTGCTCAGTCATTTTGAATGTGATGGCCACACAGTACACATGCTCACTCAATGGCATTTACTGCCCCCACTGACTAGTAAGTTGTCATTGCTCACAAATGTGCATTCCAGTCCACTCTCCTTGGATGCCACATTAGATCAATGTCACACAAACCATTCTCACTATATTAACAATGGCTGGACTTTTTCCAGATAGACCTCATATATTATTTAATACAATTAATATAATATAGTAGAACTTAACATATGGGAAATGTATAAAATATATGAAGGTAGATAGGTATTTCTTTAGCTTAATTGTAAGAATTAAGGGAAAACAAAAAAACTTATCCAAATCTATTCTAACTAAGCCACATCAATTTCATGAAATTATTGGTCTTAAAGAGTAATTCAAACTTCCCCTTCTGCCTAAATCTCTCACTCTTACTTACGTCAGAGTATTCACATAGGGTATTATCTACCTTAATGAATACTATATTAAAATGATGAAATAATAGTAACTCGTCTTAGTTCATGATTATTTCTGGGCCCTTATTTCTCTTGCTTACTTGCAAGCTGGAGTCCAAAGAGTGTATTATGCACTGGCCTGGTTCTCCAAACAAAATTGACAACCAATTACCAAGACTCATCCAACCCTGGTGATGTCCCTCTCCTGTCACCAAAATTGGGGATCTAATTCTATGAGACACCTTATATAGTTCCATCAAAAACAAGGATTTCCTCTTCCAATAGTCTTGACCATACCTGGCACTTGATATCTTCTTCAATCTGTTTTCAATAGATTATCTGCCATCAGCTTTTCCCTTCCCTTCTAATGAATTCCTTTCATTCAACAGACTTTGACAGATCACCTACTGGGTCCCAGGCAGAGTTAGACACGCTTCGGACAAAGGACAAGGGGAAGACTGTCCCTCCCCGTCGTCAAGATTAGACAACCAGATGTGAACACAGACAGAAGCCCATTACAGGTGGATGTCATCTCTCGCATCATTCACACTTGCATGTGTGCCTCCCCCATGTGTGCTTTCTCAAAACAATATTTCAAGAACTACTTTAAAAGTTTTCTAAAATATTTTAAAGATAACTTTCACAGGTATATGTTAACAATATTGTTGGAACACCTTCTGGAATGCCACAAAAGTAAAGAAAAACAGTAATTTCTCATAGCCATTAGTATGATTTAGAGAAAAGCTTCCACAATTTCTTTAGGAGGGTGAGGTGCGTTGTGGTTAAGTTTTAGTACTCTTTGTTTCCTTATTGACTCCTGTAGTTTCACAACAGATAACTTAAACATGTTGACCTAATTTTTGTTCCCCACGAAACCTGTAATTTTTGTTCCCCACGAAAAAACTGTAGGAAAGAGTTTTGTGGAAGAGCTATGTAATATTGTGGTTCTCAGCTCTTATGAGATCAGAATCACTTGGGGAGCAAACAGAACATGACAAAACAAACCCTGTCCCAACCCTGCACTGCCAATGGTATTTCTTAAAAGCACTCCCAGTAATTATAACGTGTGATCACAATTAAGTTATAACCCACAATTCAAACACAATATTTACTATGGATTTCTGCACTATTCTCCAGTCTCCTTCCCAATTTATTTTCTGCCCCATGCCCAGAGTTTCATGCATACTTTTTAATTGATAGAGTATATATTATTTGATCATGTCAATTTGCCCTTTTTCAGGACACTTACAGAGACACTTCATTTTTGCTGATTGTCAGATAACTGATTTTTCAGTTGTTCCCATTCTAGTGTCCAAACTGCATAAAAAGTAATGCCTAGATCATTTCTGACTTTTGCAATAAAACATTTCATTGCTGACTTAATTTACATAATGTTATCCCAGAGTCTATTTTGACAAGCATTGCAGGTTTCACTTTGATGTTTCTAGAACCTGAAGCAAGTGTTTCCACCAATTCAAGACCCTTGCTTGCAGATTTCCCTTCGCTCCCAACAAATGTCAGCTCATTTTCTGTCAGACAGAAAACTACTAGCCAATGTAGTAGTATTAGAACCTGCAGATGGGGAAAGTATTTCTCAAAAGAAAATCATTTTAAGGAAAAAGTTTTTTCAGGAACACATACAAAAGCAAATTTACTTATGTGCTCTTTATATGTGGAACAGAGGCATGAAACCCATTTATATTTAGTAAGTAAATAAAAGTCTTTAAATATCAACTTAAGTTATATATGAAAAATCAGTAGAGCAAGGTAAAGGTAAAAAGAAAAAGAGAGTATAATAGAAAAAGAAGGAAAATGGGAAGAAAAAAGCAGCACATAAGAGAAAAGGAAGATATCTCCAGAGATTAAAGGAGAGGAGGACGCTTGTCTCAAGGGGAGTCTAGAGCCACCTCTTCAGGGGGTGCAGGCTGTGCCTCACTCAGGACCCTGGACAGTGGGGATCCCACATAAACCCCCGGCTTGTGCACTAATTCCCTGTATCTTGGGATCAGGTTGCATACTCTAAGAAAGGGTCATCTTTTTAAAAAACATGTACAAAGTTACCTGTGGGTTTGCCAAAGTCTAGAGCAATGAACTAGTGAGGGAAAAACTAAAGAGAAAAGCATATGCCAGAGTGGTAATGGGGAGGGGAAGAAAGAGGAGCTTCAACAAGAGGAATGAGAGTGGAAAAAAGAGAAGAAAAATAGGGCACTGTATCTTTGCAATGCTTTTCCTTCCACCTGGAATGACCTTAGACCCTTTGTTCATCCTGTGAACACTCTTTCACTGATTGTCAATTCAAACATCATCCCTGATGGGAAGCCATTTGTGACTCTCTGGGCAGAATTGGTCACATTTATGCACATACACATACCACACTCATCTGTCCTATCCTCATATCTTTGTCCTATCTCCCCATTTATTATGAGTTCCTTAATAATGGAAACAAAACTTTGTTTATGACCTCAGTATATGATAGATTTAAATTAGTAATGTTTACTTGATGGTAACGCAATATGTGAAAGTATTTGTACACACTAGGGCATAAGCTAGAAGACAGTGTGCAGAGTAAAAGGAGCTAAGTTTTGGACAGGTTTAGACTGACTGACTTCAATTCCAAGATGTGATCTCCAGTGTTTCAGTTAATCAATTAACCCTAGGTTTCCTCATCTCTAAAATGGGGGAAATGACTACTTACACTGTAGGGTTATCAAAAATTATATTATGATTTGAGTAACATCCACACACAGAATGAAAATTGTTCCCATTACCAACAAAATAATTTTGTAATTAACCCATAGAGACAATCAAAAGCTCATCAGTGGTTGCATGGGGCTCAGAGCTGGAAAGAGTGAGTGATCGCTTTGGGGTGTTAAAAAAATGTTCTAAAACTGTATGTGGTGATATTTGTAAAACTCTGTAAATTTACTAAAAGTCATTGAATTTTACTCTTAAAATGTGTGGAATTTATAGTTTGTAAATTATACCTTAGTAAAGCTGTTTGGCTTCTACTCTTCCAGGGCATGGGAAGAGGAAGTGGGTGGGAATTAAATGAAATGAGATTGGCCATGATCATTGCTTAGACTGGATGATGAGTGCATGGAATTTATTAAGCTATTGTTTCAAATTCTACATATATTTGAGAATTTCCACAGTAAAAATAATTGCTAAATGTTATAATTAATGACAAGTTTTATAATTTTAACATTATTAAATTTACCTAGTTCTTTAAATGAGACTTCTAATAATTCTCATTTCTTAACATATATAATATGGGTACGAAACAGGAGCATGGATGAATGTGAGGCATAAACCAAAAACATTCCAGCTGTCACTGAGAAGCACAGGTTAGTTGCAGGGTATCCTTATATTGTTGCAATTAGTCTTGATGTTACCTATTATTTTGCCTTTGCTAAATTGTCAAGATGGTGTTTCCTGTTTTAGTAAAAATTCAACATAAATTTAGAGCTAGTAAAGGATACTGAAAAAACAAACCATAAAGATCCAGAATGTTTATACTCAATGTGCTCCAGCCTCACTTTTGCCCATCCTACTCACATCAGTTTTCTACTAAAATGTAAATCTTTATTTGAATTTCTCTGAATATCAATGTGCAAATCAGTCACACACAAAAGGGTAGCAACAACTTAATTCCCCTTCTCACCTTCATTTTCCACATCCTATTGATGAACACATTCTATTAATTATACCACTTTAACATTTCCATATGCATTCCCTCTTCTCCGTTCACAAAAACACTTCCCTGTTTCTGCAGATCACATCACCTTTCATGAAGATAACAAATATCTTCTCCAACCAGCATTCCTACTTGTCTCTTTTCACATCCTTTAAGTCAGTCACTCTCAATCTGCTTTTCTTCTTGGAAATATCATGAAACATGTTCACAAGTATACTACCAGGTTTTACCAAAACTGCAAAAAAAGCATGTAAGTGAAGTACTAATTTATTCATGGTTATAACTATTACTAATACCTCAGTAACGATCACTTTCAAAATGCCAATCTGTGAAAAGATATGGGTAGCTTATAGCTCCAGGTGAAGGGTACTTTTTCTCTTTCTTCCAATAAAACAATCCAAGAAATAAGTTAGTAGCATTATTAATAAAGAACATGGCCTAATACAGTAACCCAATCATTTTCAGCTTAAATTTTTCTATGGCTCTTCATTGTATACAGACTACAATACACATTCTTTAATAAACTGTGTAAGTTCCACCTGCCCCATAACCTCGACTTCCTCATCTGGGCTCTGCCCATATCTTCTCTGTGGACCCTGGTCATCCTAATCCAATTCTACACTCCCGTCATACTGAACTACTTGAACTTCTCTGATTTCTTGTTGTGTCATATATTTTTAGTACCCCAAAACTAGTTGTAAATGTATTGTTTTTAAAAATGAGGGCACTAAAAATTCACATGTGCAAGCTTTCAGTGAAAAAAAAAACAATACTCTGCATAATATATAACATGGAATAATGGAATTCTGAAGAAATTCAGAGGCTTAATGATCATCCAACTTAATTTTAGTTATCTTTACCACAGGTGAAATTATTATGTGTTTCTTCTACTAATTTAAAAATTTGCTTCTGGATCTAAAACCTGTACCTTCTAAGTATAGCATACATTAAACCATCCTATCTGTAAGAACAATGAAATAACTATTATACCATAATGTTCAGTATGATATGATATACTGACTAGTCATAGTCACTCACAGAATAGTACATTTTTAAGACATACACATGAATTTTTCTGCAATGTATTTCAAAACTCTGAATTTCATAATATTTTAAAAGTACTTAAAGTATAAATATCTTCATAAAATTATTTGTGTAAGAAAAGCGTAAATGAACTTGAACACACACTTCTCCGAGGAGGACATACAGAAGATCCAAAATCACATGAAACGATGTTCAATATCACTAGCTATCAGAGAGATGCAGATTAAAACCACAATGAGGTACCACTTCACACCAGTCAGAATGGCCAACATAAGCACAACAACAAACAACAAGTGTTGGAGAGGTTGTGGAGAAAAGGGGACACTAGTGCACTGTTGGTGGGACTGCAGACTGGTACAACCACTGTGGAAAACAGTATGGAACTTCCTCAGAAAATTAAAAATGGATCTACCTTTCGACCCAGCAACTCCACTGCTGGGACTATATCCTAAGAATCCTAAAACACCAATCCAAAAG